>BDJD01003343.1:110388-121731 GCA_002564525.1 Rosa multiflora | reverse complement strand
AAGAAAAGCTCGTAATTAAAAAAAGGAGTCATAAAGAAAAGAACTCAACTTTTATTAATAAGCCAAACGGAATTACATCATTGTTTCTTCAACCAAAGAAAATCTAATCCAATAAACTAGTTAATGCAAAACAATGGTAGTCGTCTAACTCCTTTCGGTAATTCCAATGTAACTGTGACCAGGTGAGTAGAGAGATGTCGGTGCAGCGATGCTCACTTAAGTACCACTTATCTCAAAACCTTCCTAGACATCACACTCACATTGAGTACGCCTACTTTGAAGAAAGACTAACAGCATTGGCATCTACTACAAAAATAATATGGCAATTGCCTACATCTCTTGGAAAATAAAAAGACTTAATCAAAATCGCCATTTTCTGGGTCTTGATCCTTGTAGTCTTCCACCCTTAGATCGAGATCTCCATCTTGATCTTCTTGTTCCATGTAATGTGCCTCCCTTGCTTCACGATACATCTTGTATGCGTTTGCACATTCTGGGATGCAGTACACTTCTTTGCCCAATGTCCACTTGATCCACATCGAAGACAAACATCTTTATGGTCAGGTTCCCTTGATCGAGATGCTTTTAGTGCATGATTTGGAAGACTATTACTCTTGGTGGCGTCACCACCATAGCCGGAGGCTCCGCCTCTCTCTCTCTCTTCACACGTTGACCTCCACGGTTTCGTGCACGCCTCTCTTGGCGATTTCCTTCCTCTTTAGGGCGAGTATATGGACCAGAACGTCCAGAATTGTCCTTACTCTTAGGGTTTCGCTCCTTGCGTCCTCTCTTGGGGGCGCGACTATAGTTAGACTCAGGAATAGACTTAGTTCCCACAGGTCTAGCATTATAGTTCTTCACAAGTATGTTGTCGTGCTTTTCAGCTACATCCATGGCGCCAATAAGCTCATGAAACCTTGTGATACGTCCTGCTTTCACATCAATCTAATAATTCTTTGAAATCATCAGGGCAGAGACGGGGAAGGTAGAGAGAGTCTTCTCGATCAACATCGTATCAGTTATGGCTTGGCCATAAAACTCCATCAGAGACTTGATACGAAGAGCTTTCGAGTTATAATCAAGCACAGACTTGAAATCACAGAAGCGGAGGCTATGCCATCACACTTCTAAATCAGGAAGCAGGGAGTCACGAACGTTGCCAAATCGCTACTCAAGTTCAACCCATAGCTTTCTTGGGTCTTCCTCATTGAGGTATTCACTTTGGAGCGCGTCATTCATGTGCCTTGTCATGAGAATGATGACTTTAGCTTGATTTGCTTCAAAAGCAGTAGCTTGCTCAATGGAGAGCACGTTCTGACTAGGCTCTTGGATGGCTTCCAGAAGTCCATTAGCCTTAAGATGTTGGCGCACATCTCAGACCCACCTATGGTATCCCGCGCCAGTTGTCTCTAGTGGAACAAAGTTCAACTTGTTCAAGTAACTCATCTTGAAAAACAACACAAGATTAGGGTTAGTTTTGGAGCGAAAAAGTCTACCACGAAAAACTATTAAACTTCTTAGCGTAGTCGCTTCCAAGAAATTAGGGATTTTCTGAGCGTAGTCGCTTCCAAGAAAAATCCGATTCCAAGAGGGGTTTTGGATTAGATTGAAACAATGATGTATGTGGTCGATCTTTTTTCTTCTCAACAAACTCTAAGTTTGGAGGACTCTACAAGCTTCAAGCTTGGAGTGAGCACGAACCCCCACAGTTCGGCTATTGGTCTCCCCTATGAAGAAGAAAGGGGGGTAGAAGAAGGGATGTTGGAAGTCCCCGAGAAAAGAAGAAATAAAAAAAAACTTCAAAAAAACGGGAACTTTTAGAAAATATTTACCTTGAAAAAGTAGTCGGAAATTCTTGACCGGAAAGGTTACTGTAGATGGCCAGAAAAAATTGCAGGAAAAAGTCGCCAGAAAAAGGTTGACGGGCGGTGTTGACTGAGCTGCTGACATGGCACCGGTTGCTGACATGGCAGGCTGATGCTGACGTGGCAGTTGACTGTACACTGACTGGATGCCTGCGTGGATGCTGACGTGGCAGATGACATCAATGGGCTTCAGGCTGTTGGACCTCTGGGCTTCAGACTTTGGGCTAAGATCCTATTTGTGCTTCTGGGCCTAGGGTTTCTTCCAGGCTGATAGCTTCTAGGTTGGGCTGAGGTTGACCGAAGCAAGGGAGATGCAGGCGGCGGTTCGGCGGTTCAGTTACTTCAAGCGGCCGGTTCGTGTGGTTCCAGGCCGGTTCCGGTGATCTGGGGGCAGGCTTCAGCTGCTAGTGAAGTTTGGTAGCAGTAGGCAGGGAGGAAGGCTTCGAACCGGGCAGAGAGGATGTCGGTATTTCCGGGGGCCGGTTCGGGTATTTGTCTGCCGGTTCTGGGGACAGCGCTGCCAGTTCTGGGCTTCTGGAGGTGAGAGCTTCAAGGTGGGCGGCGGAGGTTTCTGTGATTTGAAGGCTACGAATATTAGGTTTCAGGGTTAGGGCTTCGTGCTGATAACGTGTTTTAGGGAATCAGAAACAGAGAGAAATTCGCTGTGTATTCTTATTGATAATGGGGGCCTCTTTATATAGAGGATTACAATGCATAGAGTTAGAATCATACAAGGAAAGATAATCTCTAGATTCTTCTAATTAAACCCTATTACTACTAGGTCAAGTAACCTAGAGTTTGGGCCAAACACAAATAGAGATATCCTTAAACATATCTTTAATTAGGAGATTATTTGTAATATTCCTTGTATCCCTAACTTGTAGGGATTTACTTGTTGTACAAGAACCTAGTTTTTATATAATCTTCTAGTATCAATGAGAATATTATTCTACCTCAAATATTTTTCTTTCATGGTATCAGAGCAGGCCTAAAAACTCTAGCTCTCATTTTATTTGCGCCGCACCACTTGTTGCGTTATCTTTTTCATCATCTTCTCATGGCTTGTGCTTCCAAGTTTGCTTTGTCACCAGTTGCCCCTAATAAGTGGATTTTCGATAGTGGAGCTACCAATCATATTATTAACACACCAAAGTTGTTCGCAAGTAGTCAGAAGAATACTTCACTGCCACCAGTTTCTTTGCCTAGTGGTGCCAAGGCTCATATTTCCATGAAGGGGTCAATTAAAATCAATGATGCTTTTTTTCGAGATGTTCTGTGTGTGCCTTCATTTGATGTCAATTTTTTATCTGTTGGAAGAACTATAGATGACTTACATTGCTTGGTAACTTTTTTTCCATCTTGGTGTATTTTGCAGGACTTGGCCTCTAGGACGATAATTGGTGTGGGTAAGCGACGAGGAGACCTTTATTATCTTGTGGCTCTAGCTTCCATCTACCCATCCAAAGACCCTTTTGCTTCTCACCTTACCATCTCTTCCGACCTTTGGCATCGCCATTTGGGGCATCCTTCTCCTGCCCGTTTACAATATATAGCCAATGAGTCGCTTCATTTTCATTTCAATTCCAACAGTAAGTGTGAAATTTGTCCTTTGGCTAAACAAACTCACCAACCTTTTCCTTCTAGTTCAATATCAACTTCTCGATGTTTTTCTCTTATACATTGTGATATTTGGGGATGACATAAAACTCCTTCACTCAATGGCGCTCATTATTTTTTAACTATTGTGGATGATTTTTCTCGTTTTACATGGGTTTTCTTAATGCGCCATAAGAGTGAAACACGACCTTTGCTTCGAAATTTTTTTGCTTATGTCAAAACTCAATTTCAGACTCATGTTCAACAAAAACGTACTGATAACGGGGTGGAATTTCTTTCTTTACAGGATTTTTTTCTTGAACAAGGGGTTATTTTTCAACATTCTTGCGTTTACACACCCCAACAAAATGGTGTTGTTGAACGCAAACATAGACATCTTCTAGAAACTGCTAGGGCCCTCCGCTTCCAATCTCACTTGCCAATTGATTTTTGGGGGGAATGTGTTCTTACCGCTGCCTACACAATTAATCGACTTCCTACACTTTTATTGAATAAGAAAACCCCATTTGAAGTTCTTTATCATAAGCCTTCTGACTATTCTCGAATGTGTGTTTTTGGATGTGTTGCTTTCGCTACTTCTGTTCACCCAGCTTCAAAATTTGCTCCATGAGCTCAAAAATGCATTTTTCTTGGGTATCCAATGGGCCAAAAAGCTTATAAGCTCTACAATCTAGAAACAAAGAAATTTTTTACCAATAGGGATGTTCTTTTTCTTGAAGATACCTTTCATTTTCCTCCCCAAACTCATTCACCTTTTTCTTCTTCTGATCTCGTGTTACCTAACCCAGTCCCAGATTTGCAGCCATCATCTTCCTCTGATGTACCTGCGTCTCACTCTCCACCGTTTTCTGTCGCAGACGCGCCCGATTCAATGACTGAACCGGCCCCTGAAGAGCCTATACCTGAGCCTGACCCGGTGCTTGACCCCGCTCCTGAACCCACACCTGAACCCATACCTGAACCCGCACCTGAACCGGTGCTTAACCTTGTGCTAGCACAAGCGCCTGAACCAGCGCTCCGCCTATCCCAACATTCCCGTTACCCTAACACTCGTCTCCGTGATTATGTCTGCTCGCAGGTGATTCTACCACCACACCATTTATCATCTCCTCCGCCAAGTCCTCCACCTGGTATGTGTTACCCGCTTTGTAATTTCATCTCTTATCAACGGTACTCACCGTCCCATCTTTCTTATGTTGCTTCCATCAGTAGGGCTAAGGAGCCCTCTTCTTATGCAGATGCAGCCTCTGATCCTAAATGGCAGCAAGCAATGGTCGACGATGAACTTGCCGCTCTCACTGCCAACAACACTTGGACACTCGTCCCACTTCCTCCTGGCAAACGTCCTATTACTTGCAGATGGGTCTATCGAATTAAATATAATGCTGATGGTTCTATTGAGAGGTATAAAGCTCGCGTTGTTGCCAAAGGTTTCACTCAAGCTGCTGGGATTGATTATCATGATACCTTTTCACCCACAGCAAAGATGATTACTGTCCGCTGTCTCCTTGCCATTGCTGCTTGCCAAGGTTGGTCTCTTCACCAGCTTGACGTTAATAATGCTTTTCTTAATGGTGATTTGCAAGAAGAGCTGTACATGTCTCCTCCTCCAGGTCTTCGGCGATAGGGGGAGAATTATGTGTGTCGCCTTAACAAGTCCTTATATGGTTTGAAGCAAGCCTCTCGTCAATGGTTTGCCAAGTTTACAGAAGCAATTCTTGCTGTCGGATTCACTCAATCAAAGGCTGACTATTCTCTTTTTGTTCAAAAGGTTGGTAATTCCCTGACAGTATTATTAATTTATGTTGATGACATCCTCATTACTGGGAACAACCTTGACTCCATTAAAGTTCTCAAACAATTTCTTCACACCCGCTTTCGCATCAAAGATTTGGGTGAACTTAAATACTTCCTTGGACTTGAGATTGCCCGTTTAAAAAAGGGCATTTATATATCTCAACGCAAGTATGCTTTAGAAATTATCAAGGACACTGGATTTTTGGGTGTAAAGCCAGTTGATTTTCCCATGGAAGAAACCAAATTATCAAATAAAGGTGAGCTACTTAAGAATCCGGCTGCATATAGACGTTTGGTTAGACAGCTTATATATCTTACAATCACAAGACCCGACATTACCTATTCTGTTCATGTTCTTAGTAGATTCATGCATGAGCCGCATCAACCTCATATGGCTGTTGCACTTCGAGTTGTCAGATATTTGAAATCCTCTCCTGGCCAAGGTTTGCTTTTAAGTTCCAATAGCAATTTGAATTTAAGAGCTTTTTGTGATTCAGATTGGGCGGGTTGTCCAATTACTCGTCGGTCTACTACTGGCTATTGTGTTTTCTTAGGAGATTCTTTGATCTCATGGTGTACCAAAAGACAAAAGACGGTCTCATTGTCTAGTGCCGAGGCCGAGTATAGAGCAATGGCTGGTACATGTTGTGAACTCACTTGGCTACAATATTTGTTTGCGGATTTGCATATGCCTATTTCTAGACCTGCTATTTTGCATATGCCTATTTCTAGACCTACTATTTTGCATTGTGATAATCAAGCAGCTCTACACATAGCCGCAAACCCAGTTTTTCATGAGAGAACACGTCATATTGAAATGGATTGTCATTTTATTCGAGACAAGATATTGAATGGTTCAGTCAGCACCAGATACGTTGGTTCTTTACAACAGTTAGCAGATATATTCACAAAGGCATTGGGCAAAGACAAGTTCAAAGCCTTGTTATGCAAGCTGGGAGTGTTTGATATTCACTCTCCAACTTGAGGGGGAGTGTAAGAATATTCTGTAATTAATATAGTAGTTATGTGTATCTTTAATTAGGAGATTATTTGTAATATTCCTTGTATCCCTAACTTGTAGGGATTTACTTGTTGTGCAAGAACCTAGTTTGTATATAATCTTCTAGTATCAATGAGAATATTATTCTACCTCAAATATTTTTCTTTCAACATGGCTATGGAATATGTTACAACGGGAAAGGCAAGCAAGGAAACAGATGTCTATAGTTTCGGAGTTGTTGCTTTGGAAATAGCTTGTGGGAGAAAACCCATTGATTCGAGGTATGAAGATAAGCAAATCAATATGGTGGAGTGGGTTTGGGAGCAAAATAATCAAAGCAGCTGATCTGAAACTGCGTGGAGATTTTGATGTGAAACAAATGGAGTGCTTATTGATGGTTGGTTTGTGGTGCGCTCATCCGGATTACAATTTCAGGCCTTTGATACAACAAGCAATTCAAGTGCTTAACTTCGAAGTTCCATTGCCTGTTCTCCCACCAAAGATGCCAATGGCTTTGGGTCTTCCATTATCACTCTCAATGTTGTCCAATAGCGACACTACTGGAGGTCAAAGTGAGCCATCCATCAATTCTTCACAGTTCACCTCATCTTCTACAACAAACTCTAATCCATCAGCAACATTTCAGTAAGCAGAGTCACCATTACTTGTTGCTATAGGGTGAGTAAATTTGATGATCTCTATTCTCGAGTTTTTCATGAATTTATGTTATAATTGTATTTTCTTGTATTGTAAACCTAAATGTATGTAATGTACTGCGTGACCGTCGTGACGTTTCATTTGCTTCTTTCGATTTTTCAAGTTCTCTAAATTTTCATCTTTCTAAATGAAATTTTGCCTCAATCTCTCCTCCCAGCAATTCTCATCTCACCCACGAATTAGTTCCAGTTCTCTAAATCCCTCGGATAGACATTCCTTCACCAACATTGCCCTCAACATAAAAAGAGTTCAATAAAGTCTTCACAGGCTGTCAACAGTTGGAACAGATTATGTGGAAATAGTTGCCATTAGCTTTTATATCCTGAACACAGAATGATACTAAAGAAAGTAGATGTCTGAAGTAGCATTTATTTCTGCCTATTAATTACAAATGAACCATTGTACCTGCCTCTCTAAAAACTATGTTGTCAAAAATGAAAACTAGTAGCAGGTTTCAACTTCACATACGTGGAGCAGACCAACATCAGTTGATTCTAACTATCAAGACGTTCACTGCCAGTCTCAGACTACCAGTTCCATGTTTAATGGATGATATCTTAGACTTGGAGTCTTGGACTAACTATAAATATATAAAATAATTACAGTATAAGGCCATTATAACACTATGCCAAAATGTGCTTCAGACGACACACTTCAGAAGACATAAGTTTTGTTTTATGTCGTCTGAGTTTTTCAGACGAAATAATTTTTTTCGTTGTTGTCTGAATATAGACTAAAACCATACTCGTTCAATTTGAAAAAATGGTGAGCATTCAGACGACACATTTGTGTAGTTGTAAAAGATGATGATTTCCTATCTCAAAAATCGTTTCATTTTGAAAATATGGTTAGAGACAGACAACACTTATACGTTGTTGTAAAATATGGGGATATTTCAAATCTAACCCTAAGAGAATATTTGGAATTCCCTCCAAAAAGTTCTAGTCATAGTTCTTTCCCTCTCAAAATACCGAGACCCTGGCTGACTAGTCAATGGGGGTGACACTCAGACAACACAATTGTGTTGTGTAAAGAAGGTGAGTTTCACTTTTTTTTTTCCCAAGTCGTTTTTGGCATTACTACACATTTACTCCTTCCCATCTCGGCTGATCACTCTTTCAGCCGCATAAAATCCCCATTTTCTCTCTCCACCTCTCGTTTGCTTCCCCGAAACCCAAAATCCCTAGAATCTCTCTCAATTAAATTCTCTTCGGAAATTTTGTTCAGATCCACTCCCCGAACCCTAGCTGACTAGTCAATGGGGGTGATACTCAGACAACACAATTGTGTTGTGTGAAGAAGGTGAGTTTCACTTTTTTTTTTTCCCAAGTCGTTTTTGGCATTAGCTACTACACATTTACTCCTTCCCATCTCGCCTCACTCTTTTAGCCACATAAAATCCCCATTTTCTCTCTCCACCTCTCGTTTGCTTCCCCGAAACCCAAAATCCCTAGAATCTCTCTCAATTAAATTTTGTTCGGAAATTTTGTTCAGATCTACTCCCCGAAACCGTGAAATCAGTTGGAATAACACCATTAGTGAAATCAGAGGACTGAAAAGGAGCGTGAGACTGGCCTGTGAAATCAGTCCTCTGTATTCTTGTCTATCTCTTAGAAGCCAATCTTTTCTTCTCTCATCTCCCCTCTCTCTTCCACTCCCTCACTTCTCCCCCACTCCCCACCACCGATTCTCCCCACCCATCATCTCCGCTGTCCAATTCCGCCACCCTCACGCCCTCCCCGCAGTCCAATTTGAGGGGGACGAATGTTGAAAAGGTTTTGTTGTGAGTTGTGACTTAGGAGTGAGTGGATTGAGTTTTGAGGGAGTGACCGAATTGCAAATAATGTTTAGTGGTGGTGGCTCTCGTGTCTCATATCACCTACGGCTGCGAGACAGCGACCTCTGCCGCCGTCACCAACCCCAACTTGGTTTTGGGTTCGTCTTTGGCTTTGGATTGGGTACTCGAATCGCTGGGCTATGAGTACGACGCTCTCTCAAATCCTTGTCTGCTCGTAGAATCTCGTCCTTTCACTCTATCATTCATTCCAAGTCTCCTCCCGACATTCCTACACTCTCCCACTGTTTCAGGTACTTAATTACTCCTCCATCCCTTTCCACTATTTCTGTTCCCATTCAACCTTTGCTACTATTTATTATGATCTTTCTTCGATATATATAGTCTATCAAATAATGAAATTGACAACTTGTTTAAAGGTAAGACTAGTATTTGTTAAGACTTGTGGGGCAGCAAGTAACCCAAAATGGGTTATCATTTTTCTAGTCTTATTGATTCAATGGAGAGATACAATGTAGGTATCAGCGTTAATCAATTGATTCAGTCGTTGTGCTTATCATGGTTTGGTTTTGATTTTTAATCCTTCAAATACACACACATGCAATGTATGTAAATATTTTGTATGTGGTCAAACCTCTGATTCCTTTTCTTTTGCAAAGCCAACGAGAAGACGAATGCGAGCTTCCCTCCAACGTATTGTCCTTAGTGGCAGGTTTCTTTCTTTCCACCTGTTTCCCTGTTTCATTTGTTCACCAGCACGTTCATCACATTATATAAAGAAACTTGTTGCTAAGTCGTGCAAGTACAAGACTAGTCTATCTGTAAGAACCCTTTTGTGCGTTGCAGCCGGTGAAATTACTCCTAGCTGATTCATCAAGTACTCTATCATACTTCTTTTAGTAGCTTCATGACTAGATAACTTAGAGACACCACTTTCAAAGTACTCTACTAATTTCAAATTTAAAATCAATTAACCAACTGCTGAGCAGTAGAAACTAATACAAAATCAATGTAATACAACAAGCTTTCTCATACCCAAGTAATTGCAATGCAAATCCTTTTTATTGACATAGAACACTCTCGAGTCTTGTGAAATTGAGAGAACTTCTAAATTTCTCCTTTCGATTCATTTGCACCATTCTGATATTGCCAAGTTTTTTCGGTCACTTAGCAAGTTGTATCACTGCACTCCTAACATTCTTTCACTAAGTTTTCTTTATAGATGTATAGGCTTTGTGTTGGCGTGAGTCATGCCATGTAATTAGGATTGTGAATTTTGTGTATTATTAGGATTATTCTCTTGTAATTAGTTTCCTAATAGGTCTTGTAATTAGTTTCCTAATAGGTCTTGATGTATCTTGTATATATACTCTGTTCTTGGAGAAGGTAAAATCATCAGAATATTCTCAATCTCTTATTCCTTTGTTCTGTTTGACTTGGTATCAGAGCCGAGATCCCTTCGGACTCGGTTTGTTCTTTCCGCTGCGCATATAGGGTTCTTTTGATTCAGTCCTTTTTGATTTGGTTGAATTGGTTCTTTTGCTTCTGCAAGTCATGAATTGGTTCTTTTGCTTCTACAAGTTGATTTTATCCTTTGTCCATCAGTTCATCCTTTTTTTGTTCTTGTGTCCGTCCATATCCATCCTGGTTCTTTGGTATTCTTTTGTTACAATTTGTAGGGTCTAAAAAAAAAAAAAATGGTGGATTTGAATCTTACCGACGGGAATACTGGAGGATCTCAGAATGGAGGGGTGAACTCTGTGGCCCGTGAGGTTGTGATTGTTCAGAATGTGACAGATAATTCAAGTTTTGGTGTAAAGCTCGATGGCACCAATTATCAGTTATGGCAGAGGCTTATGAAGATCCATATTCAGGGGATTGGAAAGTGGAGTTATGTTACCGGTAGTGCAGCAAGACCTGCTGCAGGACCAAAAGCCGATGAATGGGATACAGCAAATACTAATGTGATGGGAATTCTTCTCAAGGCTATGACTCCGGAGGTAATGAGATTATTTGCTAACTATGATTCTCCCAAAGCAATTTGGGATTCTGTTGCTGCTACATATTATGATGGGAGTGACTTTGCTCGTGTTCATGAATTGAATGTCAAAGCTTTCAAAATAACTCAGAGTGGACAGCCTGTTGCAACCTTTTATGCGAATTTGAAGACAATTTGGCAGGAGCTTGATCAGAGAAACCCTAATCCTATGACTTGTGAAGTTGATATTAATTCCTATCGGACTGAGCAGGACAAGATGCGTGTCCATATTTTTCTTGCTGGCCTGGACCCTCACTTTGAAGGGGCAAAGAATGAGTTATTGCGTCTTGCAACTCCACCTACATTGGAACAAGCTTTTGCCTATATCCGAAGAGATGAAGGTAATAAGGCTGCCGCTCAGAACCTTCATACTGAAATTTCTGGTTTAGCAATCCATGCTACACCTCCACCTCCACCTCAACCTCAGATTGGGAATTCTACCCTAGTTCCATCTCAGAGTCAGTATCAGCCACGGAATCAGGGATATCAGCAGAACCAGAATTATAATCAAATG
>BDJD01003343.1:94296-108528 GCA_002564525.1 Rosa multiflora | reverse complement strand
TGTGTTTGTGGGGTATGGTTCTCATCAGAAAGGTTACAAATGTTAACATCCTCAATCCCAGAAGTTTTATGTTACCATGTATGTTACGTTCAATGAAGATGCATGTTATTTTTTGCCTCCTGTGACTCCTCGTCAGGGGGAGAAGTCTTGTTATTATGAAGATTTGTTTAGTGGGCAAGATGGGAGACTAGTATCCGAGTTCTCAAGGCTGGAGTGTTTTGGAACGGAACTTGAAAAAGAGGATAGCAGCCCACCGAATGGAGAAGAGAATTTGGGTAGTCAGCTACTGACCAGTCTACCGGATCAGTCTGACCGGTCGGTTGAAGAGGAAGTTTCTGATTCTGTTTCCTATGAAATTCCTGATGTCACCAATGCCGTTTTGAACAGTTCTTCTGTCTCTCCCTCTCCTTCAGTGGTCTCGCCTGCTCAATCATCACCCGAGGTATGTTCTAATCCTTCTTTATCTAATACTCCTTCTGTGTCAACTAGTGTTCCTTCTTCTGTGTCAGATATTGTTCCCACCAAAACTCTGCCTAGTCGTTCCACCCGTGGTCAACCCCCAAAGCACTATGAACCTACTCTGAATGCCAAAGCTAAATACCCCGTTGCTAATTATGTGTCGACCCATAGGCTGTCTAAACCGTATGTAACCTTTGTGAATCAATTATCTTCTGTGTCTCTCCCTAGTAAAGTGCAGGATGCAATGAGGGATGAGAAGTGGATGCAAGCAATGACAGTCGAAATGGATGCTCTTGAGAAGAATTGTACGTGGGAGCTAGTATCATTACCACCCGGGAAGAAGACAGTTGGTTGTCGGTGGGTGTATACTGTGAAACACAATTCAGATGGATCGGTGGATAGGTACAAGGCAAGACTAGTGGCTAAAGGCTATACTCAGAAGTATGGAGTGGATTATGATGAGACATTTACACCAGTGGCCAAAATTAACACAATTCGGGTACTTCTTTCGTTAGCTGCTAATCTTGATTGGCCTTTACAACAGTTTGATGTTAAGAATGCATTCTTGCATGGTGATTTACATGAAGAGGTTTATATGGATTTGCCTCCTGGATATGGTACTTCTACTGGAGAGCAGGTGGTGTGCAGATTGAAAAAATCTCTTTATGGTTTGAAGCAGTCTCCCAGAGCTTGGTTTAGCGGGTTCACCAAGTTCATGAAGAAAATTGGCTACCGGCAAAGCAATTCAGATCACACCTTGTTCCTTAAACATCGGTGTGGTAAAGTGACTGCCTTGATTATTTATGTTGATGACATGGTTGTGACAGGTGATGACTTTGAGGAGATTCAAAGGTTACAAGGTCAGTTATCTTTAGAATTTGAGATGAAAGATTTGGGTAATTTGAAATATTTCTTGGGAATTGAAGTTGCTCTTGGGAAGGATTGTATTATGTTGAGTCAGAGGAAGTATGTTCTCGACTTGCTGGCTGAAACAGGTATGCTTGACTGTCAACCTATTGATACTCCTATTGAGCAAAATCATCGGTTAGCAGAGTACTTGGATCAAGTACCTACAAATAAAGCAAGATACCAGAGGTTAGTTGGCCGGTTGATTTATTTGTCCCACACTAGACCGGATTTAGCCTATGCTGTTAGTGTGGTGAGTCAGTTTATGCATAATCCTAGTAAGACTCATATGGATGCTGTATTTCGTATTTTGCGGTATTTAAAGTCTGCTCCAGGGAAGGGATTACTCTTTTCAAAACACAGTCACTTGGATGTTTCTGGGTACACAGACGCGGACTGGGCAGGTAATATTACAGATCGCAGGTCTACTTCGGGCTACTTCACATTTGTAGGTGGTAACTTGGTTACTTGGAAGAGCAAGAAACAAAAGGTGGTGGCTCGTTCTAGTGCAGAAGCAGAGTATAGAGGAATGGCCCGAGGACTTTGTGAGTTGTTGTGGTTGAGAAATTTGTTGAGGGATTTGGGGTTCAGGCAGGAAAAGGATATGCCACTTTATTGTGATAATAAGGCTGCAATTGAAATTGCTCACAATCCTATTCAGCATGATCGCACGAAGCATGTGGAGGTAGATCGACACTTCATTAAAGAGAAGCTGGATGGACAGATCATTATGTTTCCCTTCGTTCCTACTGAAGAACAGTTGGCGGATATTCTTACAAAGGCTCTCTCGAGTAAAGCCTTCTATGACTCACTTGACAAGTTGGGCATCCGTGATCTGTATGCACCAACTTGAGGTTGAGTGTTGGCGTGAGTCATGCCATGTAATTAGGATTGTGAATTTTGTGTATTATTAGGATTATTCTCTTGTAATTAGTTTCCTAATAGGTCTTGTAATTAGTTTCCTAATAGGTCTTGATGTATCTTGTATATATACTCCATTCTTGGAGAAGGTAAAACACATCAGAAAATTCTCAATCTCTTATTCCTTTGTTCTGTTTGACTCTTTGCATATGTGCTTTCTGTACTGAAAATTTATAATTGGTATAACCATCTGCTTAGTTATGCATATTTATCTTAAGCCATGCACTTATTATTTCTTTTATTTTGGTATTGTACCTAGGAGGAATAGTTGCACTGGGAAAATTTGATGCCCGTCATATTGGTCATCGAGAGCTTGCTAATTGAGCCTCAAAGGTCGGACCTCCATTTTTTTTTTATCATTTGTTGGAATGGCAGAAGTACTAGGTTGGGAACCTACGTATTGTAGTTGTGCACCCTCCTTCTTTGTTTATTATTTGTTTGAACTGCCTTCCTTTTTTCTAGTTTGTATTTTCTATTGTTATTGTCCTTAGAATCCTATTATATTTAATCACTTTTTAATGATGATGAAGATTAAGAAGTTTGTTAAGACTCCTTGCCATCTCTATTGAACATCTGTCTCTTTCCTCTTAACAGAATTTGTTTCTCAGTCCATTGAAATTTTGATCTGCTTTCTTCTTCTTCTTTGTTTTTATTTTTTATTTTTTATAATTCTCTTTTTTCCCCTGAAGTTGTTACTATGTTTAATCATATTATCTGTTCAACATTTTATGCAGCCCAACAGTATAATTTTAGCAATTTCACCTGCTAATCAAGATCTTGTTACATCTGATGCAATGAAAATCTCTCGTGAAGTGGATCCAACAGGTGAGTCTAAAAATTCACATCCAATTTTCTTATCTGTTGCTTCCCAAAAAAGATTCATCTGGTGCTTCTAAAATCAAAGTAATATCAAGTCAATCTACTGAAATGTGAATCTTGCAGCTGATATAAACCCGTATGTTGCATGAGAACATGGTTCTAGATGTTTAGTGTTTAGTCTAATGTTATTTCTCCAATAAGCTTTCTCGATTGCTCAAGCTAAACCCTAAGGAATTTTGGAAACAAGGTAATGGTGGATTTGTCTTATCATAATTTGATGAAAGAACAGTTAGCATTTCTATTTTCTAGGTTTTGATTTTTATTTATTGATCTCTGACCGCTGTTGTTCTTTGTTCACATTGCTGTCAGTGGCTAGTGATACTTGCGTGAATTTCTGGAGAGCTTCCTACAGTTTAGTAACAGGTGGTGCGATTTCCCTCATCCTGGAGCCAAGGACATGGTGGCAGGGGTCATTGTAGGGGAATTAGAACTAAGCCGCTGTGTTTTTATGGTATTGTATCGAATGTAAGTTTAGCCTAAGCTTTGAAATCTATCACTGGTATATTGAAATCACACTAGTATATTGTTTTTCATATTTTTCATCCAATATGAAGATCTTCTAACAGGGATCCTGGTGCTCGAGGTGCTGAAAGTCTCAGTCCGAAAGGGGATGAAGGCAAGTCTCTCGTCTCTTTAAATGTTCGTTTCTGAGTTTAAGCTTGGCTTAAATGATTGTTGAGCTCTTTTGGGTGATATTTGATTTGTATGAATTGCTTATGGTTTAGAGGGGCTTGATTTTATAGCGTGATCTAAGTTTTGAGAATTTGTATTTGACTTGATTCTTGGTACTAACCAGTTTACACTAAAGAATTTCACAAAGCGTGAATCATGAATAACAATGAGAGCAAAGAACTGGTGCTCCCCAATTCCATTAATAACTAGTCCTATGTGCAATGATGGCTTTCATCACCAGTATTTTAATCCCATTAAAATACTGATCATGCTTTTTCCCTTAAAATTCAAAAAACACAAGAAGAAGATACAAAAATAAAAAATAAAAAACTGGTGAAAAACATAAGGACGATTCAAAGCCCCTTGATTGCCTAAAAGAAATTGGTAAATGATATTGGGGCACAAAGGTAGGGACATAGTTGTTCTATACTAGATGGTTTGGCGTTCCAGTGGAATTTGTTAACAATTTATTTATCTTTTCTTGATTGTTTCATGCAGCTTGCATATAACAAGGATGAGTTCTTTGACACAATTTAATGTAGTTCTCTTAACCGTGGAGCAAGAAATAGACATAGGTTTTCTGGGAGAATGAGGACCGATAGTGAGGTTTGCCAATTTATATGAATTTTTATTTATGATTACCAAGTGACAAGTCATAGTTGGGGGATGTGCTTATCTAATTAATTTTTTTTTTTGGCAGACATTTGGCAATTTCCAGCAGAGATCTAATCTTGGTTATGGCGGCTATGGTCCTGGCCATAATAGGAACTTAACCACATTGAGGCTACCCTACCATTAAAGCTACATGCCTTGCAGTAAACATGATATGATGGCAAGTTCTTTTCCCCTCCCTCTTCTTCCTTTTACATCTCTTTTTAGAAAGTTATTCTCTGTGCTATGAGGGTTCAGTTTATGTAGTGGAAGCAGCTCTAGTGAGACAGCTGAATTTCAAACCATCTTTTAAGTCACTGGAGTTGTAAACCAAAATAGCTCAAATGGTTTTGTGATTGAATATCTTGTTTCTTGCAGGTGATTCCTTTGCCTCTTCCCCCTAGTGACACATCAACCGAAAGAATAGTATAGATAGATGGAACTAGTGAACAAATTGAAGTTGCTAAATAGCTGGTGAATGGAAGTTATTAGTGAGGTACGTTTCAATTTCTATATACTTCTACGATTTGCTAAATAGCATTTATCTACAAGTTCAACTTCTATACGCTTCAATTTTCTTCTAAAGAAGCTTAAGTTGATTGGATATCATAGAATGCCATCCAGCAGGTATTTATATGCTCAATGCAGTTGTCTTCTGTTTCACAAGGACCAACTAAAGTTTCAACTGGAGAAGGTCCGTCGAGACGGATAGATCTACGGTTCGGGCCGAACGGGCAAAGTATGTTTGTCCAGCTTCAAGATAATTAGTGCGTAGATATGTGCTTTTGGATATGCGTCATCCATAACCCAGATTAGTATAATTGCTCTAGATAGTAGGTTTTTGCCTTAGGATTAGTATAGTTATGGATGTATGTACTTTGGCTGCAATGACAGATTGAATATTGGTATTTTTGTGCTTGGATTCCAGATTTGATGAATATATGGTATTTTGTAGTTTTCAGATTACATGTTTGTTACACAACAAGAATACAAATATGTGTCATCTACCACAAAATCAAATCCAAATATGTTGTTGGACCAACTTAACAACCACAGAAATCAGGAAAAATTTGTTGTTGGGAATCAATTCAGACAACATAAATCTGTCTTGCAAATACGCTTCACACAATAGTATTTATAAAAGACTGTGGTTGTTATGTTTATCAAACAATACAAAACTGTTGTTTGAATGCTTTTAAAAATACAGATCACAATGTTCCCAAAATACAAAATTCATCAGACAACACAAGACTTTTATTTTTTTATGTCGCCTGAAAAATCAGACGACAGAACACTTCTGTCGTCTGATGCCCCCAAGAGACGACACCGTACTAGACGACACATTTTTGTTCGTTCAGACGATAGAACAGTTCTGTCGTCTGAAGGCCTTTTTGGCATAGTGTAAAGATCTAACTGAATTAACTGAAGATTCTCAAACATTTACAGATTGCAAAATAAAAAAGAACTTTTGACCCCTGTACAACTGCTAGTTATTATTGCACGGAGAAGCCCTAGAAGGCAGTAACCTCTATCTCCAAACAAATGGTGAAGAGCAACAACCAACATAGATGCCAAGGCAAATAGAGTGATGAATGTGCGAGAATTAGGATGACCAGTGTGAGCTAGTGCTAGTGCTATTTTCTCTCAGTCAAGTTCGAGCACTACTTTACCATGAATCTGCTTCTTCTCCTTTGCCTCATGAGCCTCTCTCACTTGAGTGATGGGAAATGTTTTCTCCACAGGTATGTTTAGCTTTCGAGCTTCAGATAGCCTCCGGATCTCATGTAACCCTTCTGAATCTGCTCTCATGAAGGTCCACCAGTACTCTACACCATCAATAGAAGAAAAAAAATAGAACCTGTTTAATAACCCAACAATATAGCATTCTGTGTTCCATATTGTATCTAGGGTACTTTGTCACAATTGGAAAAGAACAACTCTAGAAGAATCAGCAAGCTTTTCAAAATATAAAGATCTTTCCTACAAAAAAAAAAAATGACAGCTAAACACAGTAATGATTTTTAAAGTTAGAACCACAATGGAGAACAACTATATATACATCTATAACCAAAAGAAGTTTCAGAGTTGAGACTAAATCAAACATAGTGTACTCAAATTTAAGCTGAAAATGTAAACTTTAGGCAGAAAATTAACCAAAATCATACCCAAAACAGACTCAGAATCGGAACAAAAATGCAAATGTAGCTAAATAATTTAACTTTTTTTCATGAGAGCAACCAAACAGAGCTTAAGAGAGAATCAATGAGATATGAGACTGACTCTGGTATCAAAGGGGATTGATTGAGACGGTGCGAGTGCTAACGAGGACCTCGTTGGGCGTGAGATCAGGAACGTCGACAATGGGCCGGAGCTCCAGAACCTCGGGCCCCCCGAAGGGCGGCAGCACCACGGCTCTGCAGGCGGTGACGATGTGGTGCAGCCCAACCTTGGAGTGATTGGACTCAAACATTGAGACTTTGAAGCCGCCATGTGACCTCAGTATCCGCATCCGCCTCAGTTTACATAGAGTTGAGTTAGAGTTTGGACCAGATATAATAATTGACCGGGAGGTGGGTGAACCCAAGACGTAACAGACCAAAAATTCTATTCTTTTTTTTTTTTTTACAGAAAATTCTATTCTTTTTTTTTTTTTTACAGAAAATTCTATTCTTTTTTTTTTTGGTTACCGAAAATTTTATTCTTATTTTCTTTCTTCTTATTTTTCTTACGCTAGAGTTTTCCCATCTCTGAAAATATATTTTTTTTAATACAAAAAAGTTTGTTTTACTTTCTCACTACGACACATGGGGCCCTGGTCGTCCTCATTCTAGTTTTGGGCTTCAAATCTTCTACTCCCATTTCCCAATCCCCTTCCCTATCTCCCTATAAAATTTTGACATTTGACATTTATTGCCTACTCAGCTTAACCATCTCTTATCAGCCTACTAACCCCGTTAAACTCTAACTCAACTCTAAAATTCATTAAATCATTAGGTCATTCTGGTACTTAAAGTTCCAACCAATACACCAATATACCATAAATGCAAACAGTCCACCTACTCCATTTTCATCAACCCCACTTTAACTTTAGAGCTTCTTGAATCCATAGTATTTAAAGCAAACTAGACCATCTTGATTTCCATCAAACCTTCTCAAAGACACTTTGTTAACTAAGTATTTCATTTTATTTATTTTTATTGTCAGTCAAAGTAAATTAAAATTTTAAGAACCCTACAATTGCATGCCTGGCCCATCGCTTTATATAAGTCTCAACATTATGATAAAACAAGTAATCATGGATATTCAGGATTGCAAACCTATTGCATTTAGGCCTCGTTTGGTTCACGGAAAGTAAGCATCAAGAAAGGAAAGTTGTTCATTACACCAATTTTGTTATCAGACAACGGCAGAAAACAGTTGTGTGATTTGAAGACCCACCATTGTAGAGTGAGCCGTTGTCTGATGAAAAATCAGACAACGGTGGAACACAGTTGTGTGATAAACACACAGACAACAGGTATGTGTTATAACTGTTGTGTGATAGCTCGGCAGATGGCTCGGCAAATGCCAAGCGCGCAGCTGCGCAGTAGTTGAAGGGCGTCTTCAGACAACAGTGCTTGTTTTCAAGCTGTTGTATGTTAAGCTTGTCAGACAACATATTTTTATTTTGTGTGTTGTCTGATTGCTCTTCAAACTTCAGTTCTTGGACTATATCTGTTGTTTGATTAACTTTTGGGACAACAGAGTTCAATTGCTTCTGTTGTGTGAGTATAAATTAGAAGACACTAATTTGTTAAAAACCGATGTGTGATATGAATGATTGCAGTGTATTTGCCCCAATTTTGGCCATTCGTGCAGTCGCCATTATATCTATTCTGTTGTCTGATCATTTGAACATCCCATTCCTAAATTAAATTGTGCATTCATTTGGTCCATTTACCAAATGAACAGTAGTTCATCAAATGATACACCACACAACATTTGAAGCCGGAAAAAGCAAATTGTAAATTGTAAGTAGTTCTGCAATGATACATCACAACACGAGTCTTTAAAGAGCAGAAGAGAATTAATCCCATTTGTAAGGGAACAAAACCGCACCAGTTCAAGCGTGCAAACCACAACTCTAACATGATGTTTGAATTCTATATCAAAACAAGCATAATCTACTCCTAAGTCACCAGTACTTCACCATGATCTTAACTTGAATACCACAGCACACATATTAAAAGTCCTTGTCTCCTACTGTGCTGTAGGAGCCATCTGCTTCAGTTTTGCTTGCAAAACTAACCCAGCTTCATCAGATATGCTTTTCTTCTTAGAAGCAACCTGCATATCAATTTACAATTTCGTAATTAGAAGAAAACAACAACAAAAAAGGAAGAACTAATAAGCAAAGAAAGAGTAGCCCTACTTTAAAGCAGTTTAAGGTATGCATTAGAGTCAAGAGGAGCATTTTTGTCCCCCCCTTTGATTAAAACATACAAAGAAAACATTACAACAATCAGCAATCTCCTAAACTCTGGATCAATGGTCACAGAAACACTACTCAATTGCGGCTGCCACAGAGCAGCAAAACAATGAATTTTTGAAGGTAATAGCAAAGTAGCTGAGATATGAAATTGGCATTACGAGTAGCAAACAAGAAACATATTATGCATAAGGAGGTTTTCAATTTCAGGTCTCGTATATGAGCAAGAAAGAAGGAAGACTAATCACCAAACCTAGCAAACGTAAGAAATATTGAAATAGATTCACAAAGAGGAGAACTTTGACCTCAACGAGTTGTTCGAAATTGGACTTGAGGAGATTGATCTTGCGGTCGTAGTAGTCTTTGGCTTGAGGCATGTTCTTCTCGATGAAGTAGCCGGTGCCGATGTCGACGAGGACCTGGTCGGGGTCCTGGAGAGTTCCGGGGACGTAAAGGGAGGCGGTAAGAGGGACGAGCATCTTTTTGCCGGTGGGTCGGAGGGAGAGGTCGTGGAGGGCGGAGGTGGCGAGCTCGAGGCGGGTGGTGGAGGTGCGGATGTTGTTGAGAGAGTCCTGGAGAAGATTGACCTCCAGATCATTTTGCTTTTGGACTTGAGGAGATTGATCTTGCGGTCGCAGTAGTCTTTGGCTTGAGGCATGTTCTTCTCGATGAAGTAGCCGGTGCCGACGTCGACGAGGACCTGGTCGGGGTCCTGGAGAGTTCCGGGGACGTAAAGGGAGGCGGTAAGAGGGACGAGCATCTTTTTGCCGGTGGGTCGGAGGGAGAGGTCGTGGAGGGCGGAGGTGGCGAGCTCGAGGCGGGTGGTGGAGGTGCGGATGTTGTTGAGAGAGTCCTGGAGAAGATTGACCTCCAGATCAGTTTGCTCTTTCACTGCCTTCAACTGCTCCACGCTCAGCTTCTCCATCTCTTCTCTCACGCTCATCGCCATCTTCAGTCGATCTTCAACATGCACATAAGATACTAGCACAAACAAGAATAGATTTTAGTAAAAGCCCAAATTAAAAGGTAGATGAATGCAGATGGCTAGAATATCATGTATGAATGTAGAAGAAATCAACAAATGTAAATCTCCAGGAAAGTTATGTTAAATTCAAAACCATATTAATATTTCTGGAACACATATTATAAATTAAAAGCGTCTTACTTGGTTACAATTTTATCAAACTTGTACATTTTACCAAACTTATTTTTCGGATTCAATTTTAGTTATATTCCGATCCAGATGGCCAGTGACAAAATTACTAGTGCAGTCTAGTAAATCTACTGAAAATTGAATCAAGCTTATATTAAAGTTCAAACAAATAAGCTCACTAACATCAGGTTCCAATTTTGCACTGTTTAAGTCTGACACTAGCTTGCTGATTGAGTCTTTTGTGCCATTCTAGATGAATCAGCAGGGACAAAAGGATCAGAACAAATGAAACCATATTAAAAGGGTTGAATACAAGTTACAAATTCTGCAAAATGAATAAGAAAAATGCACATAAAAAATGCATGATAACTTGAAACAAAATCAGGAGAGCACCATGGTAAAGGTGTGTCACAAGGTGGGAATACGTCCTAAATATAAACATATACATAATAATTTTTTCTGTAAATGCAACAAATTGACTATTACTGACTCTCTCAGCAATTAGGAAACAAATAACTACCTACACTAGGCATGGAAATCATTTCATTTCATAAGGTCAGGTTCTCACAGTGTGTTTCTTTAAACGAGACTGTTATCGACTATGTTTTGAAATATCTACTTGTTCAGTACGTACCATTAAAATTCCACTAAATTAATTACCAAGGCAAAAATCACAGAACGTAAACTTGCTTTTGTGAAACTAAATCAGGCAGCTTTTATACTAAACAAAAAAATTAATCGAAAAATGGAATATTTTTGAAAGATACTATTCTGAGTATCTAAAACAGAGAATGTAAAGCCAATCACATATATCATAATCAAATAATAAACCCAATCAAACCCTAAAGCACAAAAATTCTGAGCAGATAAAACAACTATATACTATAGGTAATGCAGAAAGAGAGACATTGTTGCATAAAAAAAAATAAAAAAAATACTTACACACTTCTAGTTTCCACCAACAAAAAACTGCAAGACAAACACAAGATTTCAATCAGATTAGAAAAATCCAACATTGAAGAATCCGCAACTTCATTGACTGAGAGACTAAAGATCTCTCATAGTAGTTTAAAAAGGATAAAAAGGATAGCCTATGCTGTTCTCTAAAACTTTACCATAGTAGTTTAAAAAGGATAACAATATCTGTTGATAAGGTGAGATGCATTTGTCACCACAGAAGCTGAAAACTCCTCAAAGATTTCACATACCTCAAGTCCCAATCTCTAGTCACATCCCAGTAAAATGAGTACAAAGAGTTCAAAATGGCTAAGAGAAGCCAAAACGGCTAATAGAAGTTTGTCCACTTCTCTGGGAAGACTTGATATTTAAGGGCTGAGAGAAAAATCACAGGTACTGCAATCGGATAATTTAAAGCTGAAACCAGGAGTAGACAACATCAATACTGTAATGACTAAGGAGTAAATCCATCAAATCAATTTCAAAGCAATAATGTACCACACAGAATCTAGCAATAAAAGACAAAATTTTGTGACAAAAGTAGGGGCAAAGAGTACCTAATTGCAAGATTAGAAAACAAATTCCATGGCTTAGGTGATTAAGTACTGGCATGTGGCTTATTTTGATGATTTCGACTTTTAGCATTCAGCAAGATACAGACTTGATATCTTTCAGGTTCAGTACTATCTATTCTATCTAAGGAAACTAAAAGATATTAAACAAACTTTACTTCTTAGCTAATATGTAAAACCACTAATTAAGTGTTTTACCTTTTGCTTTGAATTGGCTTATCAAAACATACCATTAGTTAGAATTTACAAATTATTGCATTTTAGAAGCTAAGATGCGGTACACTACTACATGATACAACAGTAAGTGTGTAATAACGTGGAATCCTCACAACTGTTTAGATAATAGGTATTTACACCATCAAATTGGTTTTACAATTTATGACTCTATGTTTACATAGACATACTCAGAGTGTCAAAAGCATTCATGATTTGGTAAAGCCAAGGAGAAGAAAATATGGTCAAACAAATGGAGGTAACAAATTGAAGCTACAGAAGTAAAGTTTGTTTAATATCTTTTAGTTTCCTTAGATAGAATAGATAGTACTGAACCTGAAAGATATCAAGTCTGTATCTTGCTGAATGCTAAAAGTCGAAATCATCAAAATAAGCCACATGCCAGTACTTAATCACCTAAGCCATGGAATTTGTTTTCTAATCTTGCAATTAGGTACTCTTTGCCCCTACTTTTGTCACAAAATTTTGTCTTTTATTGCTAGATTCTGTGTGGTACATTACCTAAATGTAAATAGGTAAAGCAAAAGGGTGAGTTCCATTATGTCCTGCAATATCTCTATTAAACATCAGCTCATTTTTTTTTTTTTACTCTTTTTTCAATGAGAAAAATCATATGAAAAAGCCATGGTTCATGCTTTATATATACTTACCTCCCAGCCTCATCCTTCTCTCTAGTTTTACTTCAGAAAAGAATGCTTGCTCTAATAGGCACTTCCTCCTACACCTGGGGTGTCATTGAAAAAGGAAGAAGTTACTATTGCCTACGGTATTGCATTCATTCACATGAGCAGTCATCCAATTCCAACTCTAGTATATCATAGATTAGAGAAAATTACCTCTCGACACTGTTCGATGGACTAGGGTCCATTCCAGCCCCACGAATACTGCAAATCCAGAAGAAAGAAGGCTTGAGGTGAATCAAAATCCAAGGCCAATCATTCTGTTTTTGCTCTTTATATGCACTTCAATTCTAAAAATTGCAAATTTGCAAATGAATCAAAATCCAATGACTCAAGCCATATGAAAAGGATGTATTACCAGATATGACCCAAATCCGACTAAACTAGGCGGCAATACTGTAAAAAGAAAACAAAATTAGCAGTACCCAAACTAAAGAAAAAAAATTGAAATTCTACAAAATGAAAAACCCTAATTCGAGATTTAGGGTAGTAATTCAGGAAAAGGGAAAATAAGAGAGGAGAAATGGATGAGGGAGATTACATGATAGAGACATCGCCGCTGGGAGGTATTGGTGTTCTGAGGTTCAATCAATCGTCTTTGATCCTAGGTGCAATCAATCGTCTTTGATCCTCTTGAGAAGCTTGTTAGAGCAGCGTTTAAATCGTCGCTTCAGGGTATAGCCAACAATGATCCCAGCAACAAAGGCAATTGCACAGAACTTTGAGCATGTCCACAGGGACACCACTCCTCTGCAAGAAAACATAAAAAATTTACCAATTCAGTCCGATTGCAAAAATTCAATCCAACTATTGAAGTTCACTTAACCATAACACAAGTTCATATAATAATTCAAGCCTCACCAATACGTGAGCAACTCTACTTAAACACAAGCCAAAACAAGTTTGGGAAGCTCAATAGCAAAACCCAGAATCAATTTGCGAAAAAGCGATTAAAGAACCATACTTTGGTAGCATAATTGTTAGTTAAAGACAAGGCATTATGGACCTACTGCATAAATTGATCAAATATTTCACGAGTTTCACACCAAAGTAACCCAATTCACACATACAATCAGAAATTTATAAATTTTAAAAGGGTAGAGCTAGATGGGTCTGTACCTAACAGGTCTGGCGACTATAATACTAGACTGATCGGACAAAGCGGCAGAGAGGCCCTCAGTAGAACAAGGACCTTCAAAGGAAGAAGAAGAAGATGATGAAGAAGCTTTTTCGGATTGGTGTGGGAGGAGCTGGTACATCATCCCCAGAAAAGTCACGTTCTTTTCTCTCTCGAAAGGCTCGAAATCCATGGTCGGAGATGGAGATCCGAGTCTCTGTTAAACTCCGGTGACTAGAGTGCACAATTTTAAGATCTGCTTATGAATATCAGAACCCTAAATTTTGCATCTCAGTGAATTGAAACAGTAACGAAGAGCGAAAGCTGACAAATCCAAGTCAAAATTGAATCAAAACAGTAAAGGAGACGACGAGAACTTACCAAGTTCAAGACAAATCGAATCAAAGGCGTGAATTGAAGTTCGAGATGACGAAATTGTTTAGGGCTCCTGTGTGAATCCAAGTCTAAGGCTGCTCCGATGTGAATCCACGGATTCACAGAGAAATCTCCTTTAGGGCTTCGAAGGGAAATCTCCCATTTAGGGCTTCGAAGGCTTCGCTTTA
>BDJD01003343.1:59994-71406 GCA_002564525.1 Rosa multiflora | reverse complement strand
AGGAAACAATCTTTCCATAATTACAAGATATCCTAATTAAATAAAATCCTAATTGCATACAGATTTACAGCGATTCTACAATTAGTACAATCACAATTTTGGTTAGTGCAATCATAGTTTTGGTTATTGCAATCACAATACTGATTAGTACAGTCACAGTTTTGATTTGTGTAGTAAGTTTCGATTAAGTTGAATCGTAGTTTCAATTGATGGAATAGCAATATGCAATCACGTACAATACTACAATAGTTACATTTGTGATATATATGTAAATCATATATATATATATATATATATATCCGAGTTTAGTTATGAGACTCATTCTCGTGTTTAGTTATTTTTATCAATCTTATTTCCTTTCACTATGTTTTTCATGAATCTGACTTCATGGCTAATGCAATTACATCTCTTGGCCATAACAAAATAGATCCCTAGACTTAATCAATTTAGATTTCGCTCCTTGCCCTATCAACTTTCACTTTAGATTAGGTTAATTGTAGTTGCCCTAGAGATTTTTGTATGTAATTAAAAGAAAAAAATCTTAAAATATTTTAAAAGAATTCTGAATTTAATTTTTGTATGTAAAAAAAATAAAATTAAAATAAAATAAAAAGCTGTTTAGTATCTACTTAAAAAGAAAACGAAAACACCATCAATATCTCTTTGTGGGCCGGTAGCACGGAATTGTGTGACCAAACCAACATTGGAAACGAAAACAAAATGGGTACGGATCGGATTAGGATAAACAACAGAGCTTAATTCCTTAATATATCTGTGAGAAACTTGAGAGTGGGAGACATTTAAATAAATCCATCTTCTGGGTTTTCAGAGCGCAAGTTACTATTCTGAGTTAGAAAGTCTTTATGGATCCAGCACCTCGGTGTACGTTTTCTCGGTGAAACTTTTGTTTCTATATCGTACATCATTTTATCAGTAGATAATGCAAACTTGTTAGTATTGTTATGATGGCCGTTATCTATAATTAAGATGATAGATCTAACAAACGCACGCGTATAGTTTTGTGTTATAGTCTCTAAATTTACATTTATTTTTCTCCTGAATTAACTAGAAATACTTTGTTTTAAGACTGTTTCCAGTTCAAAAAACTAGAGGTCGATTAAGAAAAATAGAAGATTGAGATCGTCTGTCTCTAATTTTGTTTTTTTCTTCTGTTTCCAGATTGGGCATCTTTGCCTAAGGACCTTCTTTATTCAGTTCTTGAGAGATTAGTGTTACCCGGAGACTACTTGCGATTCAGCATTGTTTGTACGTCATGGTATTCTGCAGCAAAGGATAATAAAGTTATTCGTGCAAGGATGACAGCTCCAATGCTCTTGATTTATACAGGCAAAAAAGATTATTGGAAATTATACGACATCATGGTTAACAGGTTCCTGGATTTGCAAGTGAGAGTTCCCAATAAGCGGCTTTGTGGGTCTTCAAAAGATTGGTTAATATTTGTGGATAAAAATGTCGCGGATAAGAATTTTGGAGTGACCCTAATTAATCCATTCTTTAGGGTCAGAGGAAGTAGAGAGAAAGAAAACTCCATCATTCGCCTTCCTCCACTAACCCCTCCAGGTTGGGAAAAGTGGCTTAGACGATGTGAGGATTATGTCTACAAGGCTACAATGTCAGGTGACCCAATACAAGATCCAAACAATTGCATAGTTTTTGTTATATATTTGGAACAAACTCTCTTGGCTTTTATTAAACCGGGTAAAGACACAACATGGACTTTTGTTGATGCAAGTGTAGATAATACTGATCGAGGGGGCCGCTTGGTTGAAGAAGTTACCTGCCTTGAAGGTAAATATTATGCTGTCAACCATTGGAGTGAACTCATATCTTTTGATGTTACTGCTGAGTCATACTCAAATGTAAAATTGGTAGTACCGGCCGGATTCAAAGAAAATTGCATAATCAAGAGATATCTTGTGGAAACAAAAGAGAAAGAACTGAGGATGGTTCAAAAATACATTGAGTTTGACGATGAAAAATATATACGCATGACAAAGAAATTTAGAGTTTTCAAATTGAATTTCAATTTGTGCAAGTGGATTGAAGAAACCACCTTAGGTGAGTTTGTGCTCTTTTTGGGAGATAACACTTCAGTAGCTGTGAAGCCCTCAAAATTTTCCAGATGTCGACCGAATCAAATATATTTCAACCATGATAGTGATTTGTTTAGCCGTTACGGACCTCATGATTATGGTGTTTATAACATCAAAGATAAAAGTTTTTCACAGCCTTACACCAAACAGGCTAAGAACTTGGTGAAGAAGTGCAATCGACTACCAATTTGGGTTGTTCCAAGTTTTCGTCTGTAAAACAACAGACGGGTCAATGTGATATTTTGTTTCCTGAATTATGTTTCCTTTCAAACATGAATATTGTTAAGATTCAATAACAACAAGCAATTCAGATTCCTAGTCCTCCGTCGAACAAAAAACAACGCCTTCATTCCATAAACCCTAGATTCTCAAAAAGTCAAAACCTCAGCCAGCCACCGAGCCCAACCACGAGCCAGAGAACGAGGAGTCAGCCTCTCTGAGCAAAAAGGCTGCGAAGAAAGAAGCGGCCAAGCTCAAGAAGCTCCGTCGCAGCCTCGCAAGAAGCGGCAGCCGCAGCGGCTCGCACTCAGTCTGCCGAGCCAGAGGACCCACTCGCTGCGAACTACGGTGACGTGCCGCTCATTCAGCCCCAACCGAAGAAGATAGCCGACGTCAACGAAGGGAAGGAGATAGGAGCTCTGACAGAGGCATTGAAGGACCAGAAGGTTCTGATACGCGGACGTGCACAGACGATCCGAGCGTCGGGAAGAACATGGCGTTTATTGTGCTCAGAAAGAAGGGGTTCACGGTTCAGTGCGTAGTGGCGGTTCAGCCAGAGATTGTGAGCCGTCAGACTGTGAAGTACGTGTCAGCGTTGAGCCGCTCGTCGATTATTGTTATTGAAGGGATAAGGGAATTAAAGGCACTTCACAGCAGGTGGAGGGTGCAATTTAGAAAGTTGTACTGTATAAGTAAGGGTGCTGTTTTGCCTTTTAACATTGAGGATGCTGCTCGAAGTGAAAAACCTAATGAGGATGGAGAACAACTGGTTCGCGTAAAACAGGATAAACGCTTAAACTACCGAGCACTTAACTTGCAAACACTGGCAAACCTGGGGATTTTCCGAATCCAGAGTCAAGTTGTAAATATCTTCTTGAAATCAGCGCATCAAAACTGAACGCTAGTTCAAGTGAAGGTGGGGCTTCTGTGTTTAAAGTGAACTACAGAGGGCAACCTGCCTGCCTTGCCCAGCCACGCAGATCCACAAGTAGATGGCCATCTGTGATTCTGTGGTGACTGTGGACTTATTTTCGAGATTGGTCCTGTTTTCAGAGCTGAGGACTCTTACACCCATAGGCATCTATGTCAGTTCACTATGTTTTGAGGTTAGGGATATTGTTAGCAGGTTGTTTGTCCCTATGTTTGACTATTTGAACAAAATTTTTGAGAAGGAACTTGAAGCTGTAAGGAGGCAGTATCCATTCGAACCAAGAAAGTACTTGCGTGAGACTCATATCTCACCTTTGCGTAAGGTGTTCAAATACTGTAGGATGCCGGTGTCGAAGTTGATCCTATGGGGGACCTAAATACTGAAGCAGAGAGGAAGTTGGGCCAAATAGTTTTGGAGAAATACGGGCACGTACTGAGTTCTACATACTTGCCCGCTATTCGTTGGCTGTGAGCTAGGCCTTTCGATACCATGCCTTGCGACTATAATCCTGAATTCAGTAATTGTTTGATGTCTTCATTCGACGTGAGGAGATTATATCAGGTGCACAACGTATCCATGTACCAGAATTGTTGGCTGAACGTGCTGAAGCATGTGGAATCGAAGTCGAGACAATATCAACATATATTGATTCCTTCACTCCCCATGGTGGATTTGGAGCAGGGCTGGAGCGTGTTGTGATGCTCTTCTGTGGTTTGAATGACATCCGCAAAACATCCTTATTCCCGCGTGATCCGCGCCGGCTAGCTCCTTGATTTCTTCGATCGGTCAGCCAAGCAAACTAGCAATTTCGATCATCTAGTGGAGATTGACTATTATATGAATAATTTGCCCTGCCTCTCCCATTTGTACAAGTTCAAAGAAAACCAATTTAAAGATCAGACGCTAAGCTAGGACTAAATCTCCAATAACTACATAACTTTTTATAGCAAATTACTACTGCATACACTTTTAGCCCAAAATTTACCATTAACAGGCCTGTTTTTCATATTTCCCTTACGATAGTGTGCAAGGTCCGTTACTTTTTACAAATGATACCTAAACCCCAAATCACAATAAGCATAAAGAGAACAGCCCGAAATAATAACGAGAGCCTCTACAGAAAATTTGTATTCTAACAAGCACCAATTAGGAAAGAGTGCATCATTGGATACTCTATTCGCTTTACAAAGGTGGTGACATACCGGAAAGATTTTGCTCACACGGAGCCATAATTTACTATTACTATCAGCTTTCCCGCTATGTTGCCACCGAAAAAAAAATTCGGTGACACTAAGTTTCATCCTACCACTAGGAGGCTGCGACTATTTGATAAAGTAAGGAACTCGCTGCCTAACCAGAGCAGACAAGGCACACAAGGAGTGCAGTCCGGAACAGAGCCCACGTCGCCCTACCTAAAAGTGGTAGGGACTTATTACCGGCATATAGCCACGTCTTACTAAAAGTAAATAATAATAAAACATAATAGAAAGATAAACTGGGTCAAAAGTTAAAGCCCAAACCAACAAAAGGGTCAAGGCCCAGACCCAAATCTGAGAATTCGGGTGCAGAGATCACGACGGCGCCATCAAATTCGCGCTTCCCAAACTGTCTCTCCACCACCAGCGGCGACACCATCACCAACTTGCCGCCTGCTAGCCTCTTCGTCTTTCCCCAGATGAGCCCCAAAACACCCAAATCGGATCGGGTCTAACCGATCCGATCTAAGCCCAGCGATTTGCAGCGATGCCACCACCCTGTCACCACCCTCAGGCGATCTCCGATCCTGCAACACCTCCTCAAAACACCTACCATGCCTTCCACATTCCTCCCTAAGGCAAGACGACACCGGCCCCAACTTCCAGCCATTAACCGGTCGTTGCCCATCACCATTAATTCCTCCAAGCGCTCTTGATAGCAGCATCGCACTCCCGCAACCTTCTCTCAGACCGGGCCAAACACCACAGGACACATGATCCTTTCTAGCCAGTCCAACGACGACGCCACTAGGGCGAGCTGTCGGACCGGGCAGCCACTCTTGCTGGATGATCAGATGCGCCGCCTAGGGTTTGAGAGAGAAGTTTCTCTATCAAAAACATTAAGAATTATTTGCTATTACTTTAGTGTGTTTGGATGAGGGAAAAAATGATGGAATTTAATTGAAAGTGAGGATTTCATAATTCCTAAAAGCCAATTCTCTCATTTGGCATTATTAGATTGAAAATTTTAAATTTCTCTGTGGAAAAAAAGAAGGAATTCGTTAGTTAAATTCCTCACTTCAATTTCCACCAAGATAGGTGTCAAATTCTTTTGCAGTATTCAATTTTTATTTCTAAAACAAGACTTTTTTCTATTTCATCTTTTTATTTGTTTTAAACTTTCTTAATTTATTACACATTTCAAATCCTAAATAGATGCAACCAAACAACAGAAATTGCAATTAATGGAAGTTTAGATTGATGGAGTTAAAGATTCCATCATTTATAAATTCCTACGGATTTTATAATTTTCTCATCCAAACGCACTGTTAGGAAACTTTTCTACTATTCGCAGTCGAAAATTCTAAGCCTGTAAATCCAATCAACCAATTTCTTCATCAAAAATGTAAGTCAAAGAACGGATAACTAGGACTCCACTGCCTCTAATCTGCACAAATATATCAAACTTTTAAAAGCACACATGTAATTGATTCAGTTTGTTAGAATCTTTCAACAAAACCGAAGATAGACGAGGAGTTTAATCAAAATCACAACATTGATGTGTGTTCTACTTACATGCCATATACATTTTAAATTTTAGGGTCCTTGACCAATAGCACCAAAATGAGCAAAAGTTATCTCACTTATCCCAACAACAGATTTTTGTTCCCACTAACCCAATTTAAAAGAAAATTACTATTATGTCCTCAGCTTAATTAATGAATTACACACTGCCACTCATAATCTCTCTCTGATCCCAATCTCTCTCTCTCTCTCCCCGACTGACCTCCAGCTCCGATAAAGTTCCAGACCCTCCATCAATGTTCCAGGCCTTCCGGCGCTCCACCCAGGCCCTCCCGCGTTCGCCCAGCCCCTCCGGCGCTAGACCCAGCCACTCCCGCGTTCGACGTTCGACCCAGGCGCCATTCCGGCGTTCGACGTTCGACCAAAGGGCACTGGACCCAGCCCCTCCGGCTTTCGGCGCTCTACCCAGGCCCTCCGACGCTCGATCTAGCCCCTCCGGTGCTCAACTAAGGCTCTCTGGCGCTGGACCAAGGTTCTCCGGCGTTGGTGGCGGAGGAGAACGATCGTTAGGTGTCAAGAGCTTTTCTCTGGGTGCCCGAATCAATTTTATTTTATTTTATTTTATTTTATTTTTTAAGTAATGGGACAGAGGGAAAGGGGAAAAAAAAGTTTTGGAAGTTTATTGAGGGGCAATGGACGTCTATTGGAGGGCAAATAGACGTTTTGAATTGACTTAATCTCCTCTTTTTTTTCTTTAATCAAAGTTTTATTTGTGTAATTTTAGAAAAATTAGTTCCCATTTCGGTAATCGAAACGTCAATTGGGGGGCAATACATGGCTGATGGTCGTCTATTAGGGCTGGGCACGGGCCGGGATCTTGGTAATCCTGATCCCGGGCCCGGAATTATTTTTCGGGACGGGACGGGATGGTTAATGCTATTTTGAGAAGTGATCCCGACGGGCCCGAACCCGAACAGTACCGGGTCGGGACTGGGTCGGGACCGGGACATCCCGAAAAAAAAAATGCATCGGAGTTTGGATTTGTTCGTGTTCTGAGCCGCCTGTAGAAAACTTGAAGTTTGGATTTGAGCAACTTTGAATTCCCAGTTCGGATTGAATTCTTCCTTTCAGAGTAGCCATCCTAGGCTTCTCACCATGAACAAGTATCACGTGCTTGGGAGATCCATAATCCCTTTGGCATCTGTATGAGGACTGAAAGTCAATTGATGAATCTGGCAATGCAAACAAATCACCTCATGAATAAATTCCAATTAACTCGACAAAAAAGATATGAATTCTGCTAAGGAGTAAGTGAAGAAGATAAACCTGGCATCGCACATCAATTCGGGTGTCCTTGTCCAGATCAATTTTGGTCGGTTTACCAGACATTAATTTATCAGAGAGATGTGAAAACGGACGAGGAGAGAGAGGGAGAAGAAAGAAAAGAAACTGGGGAGGGAGGGCCAGAGAGAGGTGAAGACGGGGGGAAGAGAGAGGGAGAAGAAAGAAAAGAAGGGGGGACAAGAAAGAAACTAGGAGGAATAAACTAATAAAAGGTGAGAGAGAGATGGAGACAATACCAAGACAAAAGAAAATAGGAGCAAAGATAATATAAATTATACATATTATATATATATATATATATATATATATATAAATCGGTACGGGACGTGCCCAAACGGGACATAGAAAATGAGAACCGAAACCGATCCCGTTTTCACGGGACGGGACGGGACGGGCCCAAATAGTAAATTTTAAATTTTGATCCCGTCCCGTTTCGGCGGATTTCGGGACGGTTTCGGGATGGGACCGGGATTTCGGTTTTGGGTGCCCACCCCTATCGTCTATTAGGGGGCAATACATGGCTGATAGTCATCTATTGGGGGGCAATACATGGTTGATAGTCGTCTATTGGAGGGCAATACACGTCTATTACGGGGCAATAGGCGTCTATTAAGGGGCAATAGGGGGCAATAAAAGTCTATTGGGGGCAAAAAAACCTTTCCGGTGAGATTTTCAGCAAATTCCGGTGGGCAGAGGTCGGTGACCGGATTCCAGCGAAAGTTGGCCGGATTCCGGCGACCGGTGACCAGATTCCGGCAAAAGTTGACCGGATTTCGGAGAAAGTTGACCGGAATCCGGTGGCCGGTGACCGGGCTCCAGCAAAGTTCCCTATGGTTTCTCTCTCTTCCATTCTCTCTCTCTCTCTCTCTGTCTCTAAGTAACAAAGGTGAGGGTAAATTGGTATTAATAAAAAATAAAAACAAAAAAAAAATCTTAATGGGGTATTAGGGAAGACCTCCTTAGAATGTTTTGGGTCAGAGGGAATTAAAAAAACTTAGTGAGGTAAGTGGGAAAAAAATCTCTAAAAATGGTGTAAATGGACAAAAACCCTAAATTTTAATGATATGAAGAGTCTTATCTATTAACACCAAGCATATAATACTGTTCTTTCTCTAATAGAACTAACCTCTATAATTACTATATATTAGACCAAAAAAATCTATAATTACTTTTAAAAACTTAAGGTTGTTACTATTAAGACCGAGGTTTAATAGTACTAAATTTGGTGGTGGCTTGATTATAGCTATCAAGATTTGTCGGTAAGAACATATTAAAAGGTATATAGAAATAAGCAAGATATAACTATTTGACTTGTGTTTTTTCAATTTCTATCATTATCAGTACGATCATGTTTTTAAAACTTCAAAACTTTGAACAAAATGAAAGATTGTCCTTTAAATCTATTTTCATCCACCTTATGTTGAAAAAAAAAAAAAAAAACATTCATAAGAACTGTGGGTAGCCTAAATGAACCAGCCTAATTATTTGTTGCAGCTATCCTCTCCTTTTGAAAATTATTTGTAGTCAAATGTAATGTAATGTGCATGCTAGAATTTGGGTCTAGGTTTTGATCTGGTACTGGACAATAACTTTAGGCAGTGTTTTCACAGGACTGTCATGTCCTGCCTTAATTTCTACTAGAGTCCCGGACTCCTCTGACCTGGCTTCTGCTATGTAATACATGAATCATGTTTGGTGCTGTATTGGACTAAGGAACAGCAAGAAAGAACTATTCGAGAAATTCCAGAAATTAGATGACAGAGTATGAGGATTCCTCTAACAACCAAGAAATTCCATATAGAGTTACAACAATCCAAGCTTATATATGTGCAATCCTCACAATTCACAACACACACAAATCTGAATCTAATAAATGAAGCAAAAGCAAGAAAATCAATAAACCCAAATTCTTGCAAAATCTTCTCACAGACCTGGAACTGAATTGGGTCTTCTCAAACTCTTCAATTCTTGCAGCCAACAACCATATACCAATTGGAATCGTCTCACATACCTGAACTGAATTGGGTCTGTCTCAAACTCTTCAATTCTTGCATCCAACAACCATATACCAATTGGATCTTTCCCAGACCTCTCAAAACTCATAAACGAATTCCTGCAAAACTCTCTTCCAAACCTAGAACTGAATCGGGTATGGCTCAAACTATTCAATTTTTACAGCTAACAACTAAATACCAATTGGGTCGTTCCCAAACCTCCCAAAATTCAGGGATTCATCGCCAATGAATCAAAGTTCAATGCTTTCTTCACTCTGTACACGTTTTGGCTGGCCAATCTTGTATTGAGAGCTTAGAAGGGTTGAAGGGGAGAGTGTAAAACAATCAAGGCAAGAGGAAGAGCATGAGAAAGGAGAGAAATTGAACCTGCACAAAAGAGGGAAGGAGACATGTAGAAGAGTAGAAGAACGAGATTTGGCTTCCACAGTCCGTTGGTTTTTGGCGTCGTTGTGGAAGAAGGTGTTTATAGGTTTTTGGGACTCCAAAGTCTCATTAAGTAGAGTCCCTGTTATTTTCAAACACGGGACAGTGTAACAGAAGCTATATAAGCAGTCTAATCCCATCCAATCCCACATAACAAACGCGACCTTATAGGATTGTGGTGCTCTTTTGTAACAATATCTCTCTCTAGGACTGGGCGTCTAAGCCTGAAAACCCGCAAATCCTGACTAGCCCGTCAAAGCCCGACCCGTTCGGGGCCGGGTCCTATTTTTTTTGTCCCCAAAATGGTTCAGGCCGGGCCTTGACTTTCAAAGTTGAAAAAGCCCGTTTAGGCCATTCTTAGTTAAAAAACACTGGGTCCTAAAGTTGAACAAAAAGTAAAGAGTACAGGAGAAGCTTTTGCTTTAATCAAAAAATAAATAAATAAAAAGAAGAAGAAGCTTTTGCGTAGCGCGCGTATGTGGACATAATTAAATTAGTGTTGAAGGATATCGACATAATGTGTGCCTCTACAAACTAGGGTTTAGAGTTGTAATAGGAATGTGTTTTAGGTATTCAATTGTAATCGGATTCTATTATCTTTTGGGTACCTTGTAACTCCCTATTTAAAGGGCTCATATTATCAATGATAACACACAATTCTATTCTCCTACAACACGTTATCAGCACGAACTCTAACCTTAGCTTCAGAAAAAGAAAAAAAAACCTAGAAGAAAAAGTCTTTAACGCCAACCCAAAAAAAAAAAAAAAAAAAAAAAATTTCCATTCCGACCTCAGCCTCAGCCTCACATCATCTCAACTCACCGGCCTCCTCCCAGCGCCCCCGCGCCCAGACCCCTGCAAACCCAGCAGCCGGGCCCGGCCAGCCTCCTCCCCAGCGCCCCCGCGCCCACCAGACTGCCGCTACCACTACTGCTTTCACGCAGCCCGCCTGCAACCCGCACAGCCCACACCTAACCACAGCTGCCCAGCCGCACTCGACCTCGCCTCCCTCCAGCCCTTACAGCCTAGCCTCCGTGCGCAGCCACAGCCCAGCCAACGCAGCCACCGCCGCCCAGCCGCACCGCCTCCCTCTAGCCCGCGCTGCACACCTCTCCAGCCACCGCACTGGCCCGCCTGCAGCCACCGCACCAGCACCTCTGCTGCAGATCGGAGACCAGAAGAAAGAAAAGAGAGGAAGACCAGAAGAAAAAAAAAACCAGAAGAAGAACAGAGGAAAGAAATAAGCAAGGGGGAAGAAGACAGAAAAAAAAAAAGGGAAAAAAAGAGAAGGGCTGGGCCCGAAAAAAGAAAAAAAAGAAAAAAAAAGGAAAGGGCTGGGCCTGGAAAGAAAAAAAAAAGGGAGGAAGAAAAGAAAGAAAAAAAAAGGGGAAGGGAGAAGGGCAGCCCACTCACTGCCAATTTCCGACCAAATTCCAACGATCTTAATTTAACTACATGCCTGCATCAACACGCGCGTGTCTTCAAGCCAAGAACAATCACGTAAGTTTTTATAATTAAGGTTGCTGCTTTCTTGTATTTAAATTCCTTTTATTTTCTGCAAATATTGGAATATATGTTGCCAAATGATTTTGATATTTAACAAAGCGGATTTGTGGGGATTCAAGCTTAACGAACTAAGAGTGTTC
>BDJD01003343.1:36223-47850 GCA_002564525.1 Rosa multiflora | reverse complement strand
GGACTTATGTTTAACTTCATTGGTACCTTTGATTGTCAAGTTGATGCATTGAGATATGGTTGGCATGATGAGATTTGTGAGAACTATTTGCACCACAAATGTGAGTTTTGAGCCTAATAAAAGTGCATCCAATAGCTCTTAGCACTTAATTCTTCATGTGTGATCAATCTTTTGTGAATTGTATCTCTAGAACTTGCTTTATATCTCTCAAAACTTTTGTCAAGCATGAATACATCGCGGAAATGATTGAGACAATAGGAATTCCACCATGGCCAAATAAGCTCTTGTCCTAAAAAGATGATTATCCTTAGATTGCCAATTTGTGCCTTTTGTTAGCCTTTCATTTCTTTGCACCACAAATGTCTTACCTTCTAGCTTAAACACTGGCCTTACCCTTTCTAAGTTTTCTTGGTGAGCAATGTGAGATTGTATATGTCAAGATGCTTCAAGAAACAAAGTTTGGGGGTACTTGAAAAGAAATAAGTGTGGGGGAGTATTATGTTTGTTGTGCATTTGTAATTTGTCTTTACATTTCAAGAAAGTCAAGAAAGAAAGTCAAAAAAAAAAAAGCAAAGAAAGAAAGAAAGAAAATCCAAAAAGAAAGTTTCTTTAGTTCAATAAATAGTTTTTTAGTTTAAAGTTTGGGGGAATGGTTAAGAGAGTGAATCATATGAAGCATCTTAAGGTCTTCAGTTCGTAAAATCTCAATAAGGGAGTTGCTTGCTAAGTTGCTTGGAATTTGTGATTTCCTATCCACTTCATTTCTCTAACCCCTCGCCCTAAGCCTCATTACAACCTAATAAAAGTCCTTTTAGATCCAAGATGGTTTGTACATGACCTGTGGAGATGAGATTGAAAAGCAAGCATATGGCGGCATTTGCATGAGATTGTTTGAGTGGTAGTGTAGCTAACCTTTAAACACTTGTGTGAAAATTAGAGTGAAAATCTAGTGAGTTTATGGTTAGCACGGTTTTGTTGTGCAAGCTTGGTTTTGGTGCATCAAAGTGACAATCATGGCATGACATACATTCTAATCTAGCATTTGTCCCATAGCTTCATAAACTTTTAAGACATGACTTGATTTTCTAGCCTTGAGTAAATTGTGTTCTTTGAGGATAATGTTGGAAGGATTAGGTTGTGTTAGTTTTGTTATGTTTCGGATTGGGGTTAATGCTTTTGCTTGAGGACAAGCAATATTCGAGTTTGGGGGTATTTGTTGAGTCACAAATTAATTACTTACCCAATTGTGCCCCATAATTATGAAAATTGATTTGTCTTCCATGCTATTTTACCTTTTTTAATCCATTTCCTTTTATTTGTAGGAAACCTTGTATTGAGAATAAAATGACTATTTGAGGCTTGAAATGTGGAGATTTGAAGCTAGGGGAACAAGACATGGAGATTGGAAGAAAATTGCAAATCGACTTTTCCAGAGATTTTTCCGGCGACTTTTCCAGCAAACTTTTCCGGTGAGCCGCCACTCATGGAGGGTCTTTTCTCCAGAAAAGGAGGACCATGGTGGTGAGAATCTCCCATCACTTGAAATTCAAATATCTCCCTACACCTTGTCCTTTTATCACCTTGCCAATTTGGGACCATTTGGGGGACAATGGTGTAAGAGCATCTCTTGCACACTTGGGGACCAAAGATGACACACCTAGCTGATCAAAAAGAAGCAAAAGAACAATTATTCAGAATTCTTGACTCCATTCAATCATCTTCATCCTATCCAAGATCAATTTTTCTCTCTAGAGAAGACACCACCATTTCCACCACTAAAACCACCATCTCCACCTCTAAAACCTCCATTTCCACCACTACAACCTTCATTTCCTCCACCATTCAACACCACAACTCATCTTAGAGATCCCAAATTTCACTATTCTTACCAATATCAAGAGCTTGGAGCAAGGAGAAGGATGTGACTACCACCACATCATGTTCTTGGAGACCCATTTCCACCACCTCTTTCGGCATCATCAATAGTCACCCTTTACTCTCTATCTTTTTATGTATTTGATGTTTAATAGAATGTTGAAGTTTGTGTATCTAGCTATGTGTGAGTAGTGAACTAGTTGGGGCTATGGTTGAAAGCCCTAGCCAAACTTGCTTGGATTGATGCTTTTGTTTATAAATTGATGCAAATTCATGTTGTCATTCTCACATGCTAAGTCAATAGTTGGATGCATTACTTAGACCTAATCAATTTGAGTTATGTGTTTGCTATGACATGAAGTTTTTCCTAGAGATTGATTACTTTTAGGCAAAAATGGAGCATGTAAGCACACCATGTGTGCATGTGAGGGTAGTGGGCTAAAATCACCTAGAGATAGGATTGGTTTGCTTTCTTGGTTACCTAAACTCTAAGCTTTATGCATTTAGGGGCAAATGATTGAGACCTATCCGGTAATTGAATTTGTCTCTAGGTAGTTAGCTCTAGACTTATCCGGTTAGAGTTAATAAAATGAAAGGGGTTTAAGCCTTAGTAGTCCTATCCGGATGCTAAAAGGGTAGTTGGACAATTAGCTTTGCATCATTCATATTCAATTGCTTTAATGCTTGCAAGGGAGGAAAAAGGTGAAACCCGATGCCCTAACTCTCATCCATTTGATAACAACTTGTTTTGTTTAGGTTAGTTTATATTACTTGCTTTCATTGTTTCAATTTGAATAGAAACCAATCTCAAAATCAAAATCAAATCTCTACACACCATCTTGCACATACTCACCATGAACTTTGGTTCACTTGTGAGCTTTTGTTTGTGATTGTACACTTGCATATTCTTCTAGTTTTTCCTTAGGTTTTTCCTAGTTTTTCCTTAGGTTTTTCCTAGCTAGGAAAGGATTTACCAATCCTCGTGGGTTCAACATCCTTACTAAATCCCCTATTCTATAACTTGTACCTCTTGCACTTGAGGGTGGCTTTAATGCTAACACCATTCCTATGACTCATCGGTTACTAGTGTCAATTCACACTTCGTCTCCACCAAAACCATGCCTACATCACTTGTTTACCATTCTGCTCCTTCAATTCCAACTTTTCAGTCACCCTCCGTCTCCACTTTTGTGCCTCAACACCAATTTACTGATCCAAAACCTCTTCCTCTCCATAGCAAGCCGTTTCGGGGTTGCAGATGTAGAGTCGTCATAGGTGTAAAAGCGAGAGTTTCCAAAAAGACCCGAAATCCAGATCTGCTCCGTGATGTGGGTAAGTACTCGAGGTCCAAGAGGTACCCCAAGCGCGGTCTCTGGGCCATCAAGGCCAAAAACGGCGATATATTCCCACGCCACAACGCCAAGGCAACAGTTGCGATTATGGAGGAGCTTCTTCAGCTACTTGTGGGTCAAAAAACTCCGATTACTGAGCCGGCCTGGAGTCCATTGAAGTTTGGGTCACTACCTGCGGGTTCCGTCGCTCTCACAGCGGCTAATGGTTCATCATCAATGTTGTCGGCGTCCTCGAGAGGTATACGGATTTATGAAAAACCCAACTTAAATCTTAGTCCCCATGAAGTTATTTTGGGCTTGAATAAGATTTTTATTGCTGGAATTCATAGTGAGCACACCACTACAGCGGTGGTGACTGAAGAACTTATGTTAAATGTTGATAAAAATATTGCTGGAGGTATTCATGGTGTTAAATTTTCTGATATTGCTGATGGTGAAGATGATAATGAGGATAAGGATGATGAAGAGGGAAATGAGTGTGTGATATTTGGGAGCTCTGCAGCATCTAAAAAGTTGTTGAAAGAGTTGCAACAAGAGTCGAATACCAGTTCTGACTCGGGTGCAAAGAGTTATGGTGACCATTCTTTGAGTTATAATGATGATTCTCAGAGAGTTGATGGGAAGATTGTGACAGTTGAGCGAAATGATGATTTGATGAGAGATGATAAAGATGATGAAGATAGAGAAAGAGAACAGAATGTGGAGTGTAGCCAAGTTAACGGGATGAGTGTCCATGTTTCAAGTTCTAACGGGGAGCATGAGGCTACAGGGGTTGTTGGAGATATACCGCTGGACATCCCAACTATGGCAGTGAATTTGGCCGGTATCAATGAGTCTGCACATGATGTAGACTCGAATGCAAGCACTGGTTCTCAGATGGTTACTGAAATCAATGTGGGTGTACAGATCAGTGAAGATGTGAAGCACCACCATCATTTGGTTACTGACCTCAATAATGCTGGGGATGTTGTTGATCGATGGATTGGCCGGACTGTGATAAGATCGTGTTGCAAGCTTTCTTATGAGCATGCTCAAGATATTATTGATGGCAAATTTAACTCTGAAAGTTTTGACACTTTCAAAGACGGTTGTCCTCAGATACATGGCCAATTTGAATGGTCGGATGTAATTAGATATGTTAAGAACCTCTATGAAGTTTCCAAAACTGTGAAGGAGAGGAGGTTTAGTGATGGTGCCCTTCAGCTTGATAACTCCAAGGTTGTTATTCTGTTTAATGAATATGGAGATCCATATGATAGTTTGTTTTCCGAAAGGAAGGAATCAAATTCTCTTGTGGAGGAGTTTATGCTGTTAGCAAACAGAACAGCGGCTGAAGTCATATCTAGAGCTTTCCCTAACAGTGCACTACTGCGGAGGCACCCAGAGCCTAATATGCGCAAGCTTAAAGAATTGGAAGCATTTTGTTCCAAGCATGGTTTAGAGTTGGATACTTCTTCTTCTGGTCGTTTCCATCAGTCACTGGAGAGAATTAGGGAAAAGCTCAAGGATGATTCTGTTCTGTTTAATATTCTCATGAATTATGCTACAAAACCTATGCAGCTAGCTACCTACTTTTGTAGTGGAGAATTGAAACACAAAGAAAATGATTGGGGTCACTACAGATTGGCTGTTCCTCTGTATACTCATTTCACATCACCACTACGGAGCTATCCTGATATTGTAGTGCATCGCACACTAGCTGCTGCTATAGAGGCTGAGGAGTTATATTTGGAACATCAGAGATTGTTGAATAACTTGAACAGGGGAGACAAATTTAAGATGAGGTGTTTTTCTCTTCCACTATCTCTCTTGGGTAATGATTATTTCAAGTCCACATTACTTATCACAGATGTGATGGGAGTATCTATGCGGTCAAATGAAGCTCCTTTGCTTATCTTGTTGATTGTAATTATGCACTCCCAGACAATGGAATGTGAAATTTCAAGCAATCTACTGCAAAGTCCTAATAGAGAAGCCTTGAGGGTCTTTTCTAATATGCAAAATTTGTATCATCAGCAGTCAAATTCTAATTCTCATGTGAGTGTTCATCTATGTGCACCACTACATGCTTGGCAGGTTACTACAGATGATGGTACTGCTTTTGGTGCAGCTTTGATAAACATTAAAGATCTCAACATGAAGCATTCTACATTATGGTATGTTCCATTGCTCACTTGTGATATTCCTCATGCTGTACTTTGGTTAGGATACTTGCAAGTGGATTATAATTTGGGATGTGATCTTATGACTGTGGACAATGAGAGCGAGTTGGTTCTGTATACTGGATACCAGACTCCACAGATCTGCTGGTCAATAGCATATGAGAGCAGGAAAAGCAATAACAATATCAGTGGAAAGATTTGCTCTGTGTCTCTAGTGTCCAATTCATTGAATTTGTATGATCGAACTAAATCCTTACTTTGGCAATTTGCTATTTCTCGCAATAAAGATCAGAATGCCTTATGGGCCGCTGTTTTAACCCAGGATGGCTCAATCACCTTCCTCAAATTTCAGAAAGGAAGTTCTGTAGTCGTTGAAGCAACTAAGATCTCACAAGAGTCTTGCAGTCTTCCGGAGCATTGTGAATCTTACTTGGTGTGCTATTTTGATGGTTGGTGCCAGTACCAACTAAGTTCACTTCTTAGCTCTTGCTTTAATTGTAAATCTCCAGCACTCCGAACCTGTAATTCCTCCAAAAGTTCAGTGGACTCTCTCTATGTATATCAGAAGCTTGATTATTTTGCACTTGGTTTCGCTGAACCCTCTATGAAATCCAATTTGAGTTCCTGCAAAGAAGCTCACCCTGGTGAGCTACCAGATGGCATCCAGCTTGCTGTGATAAAGATAGAAGGAAACTTTCAGGGGCAGATAGTGTTACAAGCTGAATTTACTATTATTAAAAAAATTCAAAATGTGCAGTTGGTCAAGCTGAGAGGTTTTTGTGCAAAAGGGCTTCACAGGCTTCTTGTATATGAGTACACGGCAAAAAGATCTTTAGATGAATGGATATTCAAGAAAAAAAAGGATGACCATTTTTTGGATTGGAACACAAGATTTAGTATTGCTTTGGGAACTGCAAAAGGATTGGCTTATCTCCACGAAGAATGTAACGAGAAGATTGTCTATTGTGATATAAAACCTGAAAATGTTCTTTCTGAAAATGGAATGCAGATTGTCCACTGGAGGTCAATTGGTAGGCAAAGTTGTTTTTACCTTCAAGGGGACTTCATGAGTTTCTATATCGGTGCATCTATCTCTATCATCAGTGAGGGTTACTTGGAATTTGGCATCCACCTCCATTATGCTAATTCATATAGCACTATCATGCAGTGCAATCCATGTTCAAGCTTCAAAATTTCAGAGTTCTTTCGGCAAGCAATACTTTACAAGAATTTGCTTTTTCTTGCAGCTGCAACACATGCTCTTTTTACTCACGGAAAGCTGATGCTCACAGGCTATTACTCTAACAGTACTTTTGGTCACCATACAGATACAGGAGTGACTATACCCTGCATTTTACAGTTTTCTCTACCAAGCCATGAGGACATGGCTTCTTTTAAGGGGGCAGGATTGTTAGGATCACAATTAGTGAGATGGGTTATGTATTGGGCTTGTATGGTTTATATCTATTTAGGCCTGATAATTGTGTGGGGTATTGGGTCGGGTTATCATGCATACGGATCTTTAGGGATTGTTAACTGTTCCGTTATATAAAGTCATAGCCGCATTGTGAGAAACCTATCAATGAAAAATCATCTTTTATCTTCTTATTTTCTATAGCTTTCCTTTAATTCATTTCCTTGCGATGTCATTCCATGGTTTCGATCCCGGGGATCGTAACAGTACCGGTGACCAAGTACAGGTAATCACAAATATTTATTGCTTAATTGATCTGCTTCAATACTTGCCCGATAGAGTTATTGTTGGGTTCTCTGCTTCCACTGGTTCTGCAGTAGCTATGCATAATTCAACATGGAATTTTACTTCCACTCTTCTGGTGGATGATAATTCGACAAACAAAACGACGTCCGACAACAACGTAGGACTAGCAGTTGGATTGGGTGTTGGTGGATGTGTTACCTTGGTTGGTGCATTGGCTTTGGTTCGGTACATCTTCTGCAGGAAGAAGAGGGGAACAGCTGGGGAAAGTACTGATCGATGACGATACTTTGGTACTTCATGATTTGATTCCTGATGAATTCGAAAAGGGGTCAGGTCCCAGGAAGTTTTCCTACAATGAATTGGCCCATGCAACTACTAATTTTGCAAAAGAAGAAAAGCTTGGGGAAGGAGGATTTGGCGGAGTTTATAGAGGCTGCATCAAAGATTCGAACTCATATGTTGCTGTTAAGAAGATATCCCGAAGGTCTAAACAAGGGTTGAAGGAGTATGCAGCAGAGGTAAGTATCATCAGCCGGCTGAGGCATCGGAATCATTGGCTGGTGCCACGAAAAGAAACTCCTACTTGTCTACGAATACATGCCCAACGGAAGCTTAGATGCTCATCTGTTCAAAGAAGAAAGCTTGTTAACTTGGGAGGCAAGGTACAAAATTGCACATGGATTTGCCTCAGGATTGCTTTATTTACACCAAGAATGGGAACAGTGTGTGCTGCACAGGGATATCAAATCCAGCAATGTTATGTTGGACTCGAAATTCAACGCCAAACTTGGAGATTTTGGGTTAGCTCGACTTGTAGACCATGGAAAAATGTCTCAGACTACGATTGTAGCGGGAACAATGGGCTACATGGCTATGGAATATGTTACGACAGGAAAGGCTATAGTTTCGGAGTTGTTACTTTGGAAATAGCTTGTGGGAGAAAACCCATTGATTCGAGGTATGAAGAGAAGAAAATCAATATGGTGGAGTGGGTTTGGGAGCTCTATGGAGATGGGAAAATTATCGAAGCAGCTGATCGATCCGAAACTGCGTGGAGAGTTTGATGTGAAACAAATGGAGTGCTTAATGATGGTTGGATTGTGGTGCGCTTATCCGGATTAGAATTTCAGGCCTTCGATACAACAAGCAATTCAAGTGCTTAACTTCGAAGTTCCATTGCCCGTTCTCCCACCAAAGATGCCAATGGCTTTTGGTCTTCCATTATCACTCTCAACGGTGTCCAATTACGACACTACTGGAGGTCAAAGCGAGCCATCCATAAATTCTTCACAATTCACCTCATCTTCTACAACAAACTCTAATCCATCAGCGACATTTCAGTAAGCAGAATTACTTTTACTTGTTGCTAAAGGGTGAGTAAATTTAATAATCTCTATCCCCCGAGTTTTTCATGAATTTATGTTATATTTGTGTTTTGTTGTATTGTAAACCCTGATGTATGTAATGTACCGTGTGAACTTTCATTTGCCTCTTTCGATTTTTCAAGTTCTCTAAATTTCATCTTTCTAAACGAAATTTTGCCTCATCTCTCCTCCCAGCAATTCTCATCTCACCCACGAATTAGTTCCCTCGTACAGACATTCCTTCACCCACATTTCCCTCAACATAAAAAGAGTTCAATAAAGTCTTCACAGGCTTTCAACGGTTAGAACAGATTATGTGGAAATAGTTGCCATTAGCTTTTATATACTGAACACAAAATGATACTATCGAAAGTAGATGTCTGTTCTCTGAAATAGCATTTATTTCTGCCTATCAATTACAAATGAACAATTGTACCTGTGTATCTAAAAACTATGTTGTCAAAAATGAATAGTAGTAGCAGGTTTCAACTTCAAATACGTGGAGCAGACCAACAACCAGTTGATTCTAACTATCAAGACATTCACTGCCGGTCTCAGACTACCAGTTCCATGTTTAATGGATGATATCTTATATAGACTTGGAGTCTTGGACCAACTATAAATATAAAATAATTACAGTATAAGGCCAATTATAAAGATCTAACTGAATTAACTGAACATTCTCAAACATTTACAAATTGCAAACCAGATATAAAAAAGAACTTTTGACCCCTGTACAACTGCTGGTTATTATTGCACGGAGAAGGCCTAGAATGCAGTAACCTCTCTCTCAAAACAAATGGTGAAGAGCGATAACCAACATAGATGCCAAGGCAAAATAGTGAGGAATGTATGAGAAATAGGATAACCAGTGTGAGCTAGTGCTATTTTCTTTCAGTCAAGTTTGAGCACTACTTTACCATGAATCTGCATCTTCTCCTTTGCCTCATGAGCCTCTCTCACTTGAGTGATGGGAAATGTTTTCTCCACAGGTATGTTTAACTTTCCAGCTTCAGATAGCCTTCGGATCTCATGTAACCCTTCTGAGTCTGCTCTCATGAAGGTCCACCAGTACTCTACACCATCAATAGAAGAAGAAAAAAATAGAACCTGTTTAATAACCCAACAATATAGCATTCCGTGTTCCATATTATATCTAATTTTTTCTTGCTAAAGACTGATATAAACCAGATCATCTAAACACTGTCCGCCTAAAAACCTTCACAACCTGAAACCTTTACTATTATATAGCAAGCATTATGTCTCTATGGGGTAAAGACAAAGGACAAAAACTTATGAAATCAAGTCTTAAAGGTATAATCACAAGTTGCAGTTTTCGTATCAAATATAATTAGACAAAAAATTGAGGTTCAATGCAAACCATTTAGTGTTCATTATCTATTAGAATTAGACATGCTTGTTGTTTCAACTAACACAACAAAACATAAACTAATAACAGTCAGCAACAAAATCTATTTCATAATATTATATTCTTCCATAAACTCCTCTATTTAATTGCCTTTGTCCTCCTCAGCTCTGCAAAGTGATCAAAAAGGTCACTAAGCAAACTAAATCAAGAAAGTGGATTAAAGAAGTTCAAACTGCAAAGCCACCAACAAATTCACATTCAATCAACTTGTGAAGAGATTCACATTTCCTTTGTTTTAACAAATAAAGCACTTAAGCTATGCTGAACTATTTACAAATACATAATTGTTTGTTTTACCTATTCCATGAGAAGACCAGTACTGGATCTGTTTCTTCAGTAAAACAGCAGTAGCAACTGGAAGCCCTATTGCTATCCCATATCTATCGGTCAAAGATGCTGCCTCACCCTGCAACAAATCGATGATAATATCAGAAATCCTCATAAGCATATCTTGCATCATAACGTAAATACCAAAGGTCCTTCCAGAGAAGTAATAATTCTCTGTCCCACCTGAAGTGTCAAATAGTGCCCGCCTTTCTTTAAAAAACTTATGCTTATTCTTTCCATCTCTGGCGCACCAATGGTGTCCAAGACAGCATCAAACTTCCCCTTTATTGTCATTTCCATGTCCTGTAAGAGTTTTCCACTATAAATTATTCTCTGGGTATAACCACCATAGCATGTTCAAATATTTTTCTACTCCACAGTAAGTATCAGCATCAAATATATGGAATGAGTAATATCTGATTACACATCACCTCAGCAGTATAGTCAACAGCCTGCTCAGCACCAGCAGCCAGAACTCGATCTATACTTTGACTTCCACATGTAGTAGTCACATGGCACCTTGCGGCTACTGCAAGCTGGACTGCAGCAAAACCTACAGCTCCTCCACCACCCACCACTAAGAGCCTTTGCCTGTGCAGATAAGATGCAGAATATATGGGGCAATAAGGTTTCTGAAAAATATAGCAAATTATACTTATTTATCTTCAAATAAGGAAGAAGACAATTTATTGGTGAATAAAATGAACAATGATTCCACCCAAATAGTAATCATATTCTTTACAACCTTTCCTGATGAGATATTATTTACAACCTTCAACCATCAAAACTATCAATGACACAGTTAAGCCCAGATCCAAACAAAAATACTCAGAAATAGCCTATGGTGTTGAAGGATATCGACATAATGTATGCCTCTACAAACTAGGGTTTAGAATTGTAATAGGAATGTGTTCTAGGTATTCAATTATAATCAGATTCTATTACCTTTTTGGGTACCTTGTAACTCCCTATTTAAAGGGCTCCTATTATCAATGATAACACACAATTCTATTCTCCTACAACACGTTATCAGCACGACGCTCTAACCAGCGCATCAACATGAGTCATTGCAACGAATGGATATATATATATATATATATATATATATATATATATATATATATATTTGTTGGACATGAGTCTCCAACTATAAGTCCGCTATGTGGAACCCTTGACAAGCGAAATAGAGATCGCCTGTCAAGGGTTCCACATAGCGGACTTATAGTTGGAGACTCATGTCCAACAAATATATATATATATATATATATATATGCATTTGTTGCAATGACTCATGCTGATGCGCTGTGGCGACGCAATTGGCACATGAACCGCACACTCAAATATGCATAAATACGAGATATTTATACTCGAACCCAGTCACTAGCTGTAACGCAAATT
>BDJD01003343.1:15953-33183 GCA_002564525.1 Rosa multiflora | reverse complement strand
AACCAAATCCGATCAGAGGATAATGTAGCGGACTTATTTACTAAGTCGTTACCAAAATCCATCTTCGAGAAACATGTGAAGAGCATCGGATTGAAAAATTTATCCGAACTCCCACGATTGTAGCAATCAGGGGGAGATATTGACATCAGGGGGAGGCATGATGTCTACATGTTCGATCTCAAAGAGTGAAGGAAGTGTTGTGCTCTTTTTGTCCTTCGACCAGGGTTATTTTTGTCCCACAGGGTTTTTGTTACCTGGCAAGGTTTTTAACGAGGCAACAATCAAAGCGTCATCACCAAGTTTGAGCGGCACAAGGGGGAGTGTTGAAGGATATCGACATAATGTGTACCTCTACAAACTAGGGTTTAGAATTGTAATAGGAATGTGTTCTAGGTATTCAATTGTAATCAGATTCTATTACCTTTTTGGGTACCTTGTAACTCCCTATTTAAAGGGCTCCTATTATCAATGATAACACACAATTCTATTTTCCTACAACATATGTGACATCTTCAACCCAATCATTATTCAGAAACAGATAGCAACTCAGAAAATATAACATCACAAATAAATATTGGGGACTAAAAGTTTCATCCTGGCATCTCCAATGAGTCAATAAACAAATTTCATTTCGCTGAGAAATGGCCAGACAAGGACAATCTTTTCTTATACTGATAAGTACAAGCAGGCTGAAAGGAAGACCATCATACACAATGATAAACCCATGTGAAAATTCAGTCAATACTTTTCTTTTGAAACAACCTTTTATTGAAAAAAAAAAGAAACAGAAGAACGTAACAAAAGCCATGGAAAATTAACTCAAATAACCTTTTTGACTCAGAACTGAAACAATCAACTCAATCTTGATATATAAGAACATAACCCTCAGATATCCTTGCAGAACCTTTTAGAGCACGCCAAGCAGTCAAAGCAGCAAAAGGAATGGCACTTGCTTCCTGGTATCACATAAAATTAAATAGAAGCAAGTTCTGTGGTCAGAATCCAAATAAACAGAATGCAAATAGTAAACTCTGATACGTTTAACTCATCATAATGATCAATTTTTAATGCAAATTGGAATCACAGTGAAATGATTACAGTAGTTTGCTCATGGTGAATACTATATTGAATTACACAGCATCAGTCATGTCATATGCAAACCATTTCAATATTTCATTTCTTATTTAAATTTTGGTCACGTCTGCCCTAGACCTTACCATTCACAAACCATAGTTAATCTACATAGATTTTCATAACTCTTCTTATTGCTATTTGCCAAATTTCAAAATGCAACTTCTCATGCTCTGTTTAACATTTGTCACTATAAATGCCAGATAGGGGTCCATCTCCTAACTCTACAATCGTTTGTTCTAATATCTGTACAAAGCCAAATTATTTCCCTAGGTCTAGGAAAGCGAACCTTATTTTTAGTTGATTAAAAACTTTATACCTACTACAAAACAATCTACTAACAGTAGCTCTATTGAAGAGCTCCACTATTACAATATCAAGGGAGTGGAGAATTACAGATGATATGCAGCCAATCAAATTGATGGAAAGCAAATCACAACCACTAGACCTTCCTTTATAAGCTAGAAGCCTAGAAAGAAGTACAAAAATATTTAACACGTGTAATCAAAATCACACGAAACGCGGAACGTTGCGGTACGGATACGCGGTACGCTAGTCTTTAGGGTACGCGGTACGCTAAGATATATTAATTAATTTTAATTAAAATAAATTACATGTATTAAATAAAATTATAGAAAATAATAAATAGATAACCATACCATAAATGAATGACTTTTATTTTACCTAAATAACCCTTATTAATATACTATGAGAAACACTCAACTTAAGAAGGATAATTAAGTAAATTAACAAATAACAGAAAATAAATAATAATAATAAAGAAAGCTGATTTATTTTTTATTGGATCTCAATTTGATCATGTCTTTCATCCACCCACCAAAAAAGCCAGAGGCGAGCAGTCCATCCTTCTCTCCGTCGGCCTCAGCAGTTACGGCTTCAAGAGCACCGTTGAGCAAGTCACCAATAGCTGCCCCGATCTCCGCTCCATCACGGCCATCATCACAGGTGTGGAGGATCGGAGCCGAGATGGCGCAAGTGTTTGCCAAGCGCTGCGCCAAACTAGTCCTCCCTGCTCAGAGCCTCAAAGCCGCCGAAGACGCCAAGGCGCGAGTTCGCTCTGTTTGGCGGTCCGGATCGCGAACTCCCCACGATTGGGTTCGTCCGATCCGGAACGCGGTTCGCCGGCAGGCACAGCGTTTCCGGTGACTTTGCGTGTAATTGACGCTGGTTTTGGTGCAAGTTCATCTTCTGAAAGAATTGCGTAATCTGTATAAGTACCCCTCACAGCAGTCAGATGCAATGCACCAAAAACTTCTTGTCCTACAGTAAGTCCCTTAACTGAAGCTCAGCTGCAACTTCACCACTAATATCATGTCCCAGAATAAGAGGTAGCTGAGGTCCAAATATTGAATGACCTTGGCCAGACCGCGTCTGAATATAATTAAAGCCCACTACTAGCAAAATAATAATACACACAGATTTACTATAGTTAAAAGCCACAGAAATCCGTGTGAAATAGAAATACTAATAGAAATCCGTGTGAAATGAGCATAATCGGGCCCACAATAATTTATACAATAACAATATCAACGGAAATCCGTGTGAATAAACAACAGTGACAGATATCTGTGTAAAAACAAAAACATTTTCACACGGATATCTGTGTGACAATAAATTCACACTGATTTCTGTACGTATTATAAATTAGTTTATTTCGAAATAATTAATTTTGTATGTTATGTGAATTATGGAGGGACGGATTTCCGTTACAATAAGTATTTCATACAGATATCTGTGTGAAAAAAACATAATTGAGCCCTACAGTGATTTATACAATAACAATATCGACGGAAATCCGTGTGAATAAACAATAATAACAGATGTCTGTGTAAATGATAAAATATTTTTTCACGGATATCTGTGTGCAGACCAATTCACACTGATTTCTGTGTGAAAATCCGAAATTAGTTTATTTCGGGATCATTAATTTTGTTTGTTATGTGAATTACGGAGGGACAGATTTCCGTTATAATAAGTATTTGATACAGATTTCTGTGTGCAATGAGTAATACACACGGATTTCTGTGTGAAAATGTTGACACAGAAATCCGTGTGAAAAGAATAATGAGCTACAGAATTCCGTGTGAAAAAGGAGACTACACACAGAAATCCGTGTGAATAAACAACAGTAAATGATGTCTGTGTAAAAACTAAAACTTTTTCACACGGATATCCGTGTGAAAAGAACAATTAGCTACAAAATTCCGTGTGAAAAAGTATATGTGTATATAAGGTTAACCACTTATTTAATATTGAAAGAACGGCGGATTGAGTTAATTTTTTTACACCGTACCTATTAATACGCTATAAATAGATGAGTAATGTCAAATTTATCAATTTTTTATTTTTATTTTTTGGATTGCACAAAATTCTTATATGTCTACTAATGTGGTATAACTAGTTTATTAGTTATAATGAAAAGTATACCTTCCATAAGCAACAATGCGTAGGAAATAGACTTTATCAAAATCGACCGTAGAATATTATCATGATAAGAATAAATGGTTGTGTTCAAAATTTCAGCTATTTTCGTCGTCGTTTGGGTTTCGATCTAGTAGGTCAACCCTAAACTTTAAATACTACATAAAACTAATATGCTCATAACCGCTCACTCGTAACTTATTTTTTATTTTTTTGATCTGTAAACTCTCATGCTCTCATGGGTAGAAGCTATATCAACTAATGTAAAAATTTCTGAAATTTTATCTCCTCAAGGGTCGGCTCTCCTTAGGGAAGTAGAAGTGTTTAAAGGGTTGACCGGTTATTGGTACAGATATCTGTGTGAAATGAGTAATACACACGGATATCTGTGTGAAATGTTAACACAGAAATCCGTGTTAAAAAGGTTATTAGCTATACAGATTTCCGTGCATAATGCTGCTGCTTAAAACCAGAAAACACTTGACCAAAATCTAAAGCCTCCTCCGAATTTTCTCATGTCTCCATCTCTCTCTCATCTCCTCTACCCACTGCTCTCCCTCTCTCTCATATCCCAGATCCTCTTCTCTGCCTCCCTCTCTCTCATCTCCAAATTTTTTTGGTTTAATGGAGGACAAAGGAACTACATATGTTTGAATATATATGTATCTCACACGGATTTTCGTGGTAAATATTTTCCCACTCACTTTTTTGGAACAAATTCAATTTCCCTCCCCTAATAGTATTACACACGGATTTCCGTGGATTTGTTCCCGCTCAATATTTGGATATTCCCACGGATTACTGTGGGTGCTGTTGTAAATATTTAAATAACAATAGATGGTAGGTATTGGGTTACCGAGGTAAATTCACACGGATTTCCGTGTGAAATACATTAAACACACAGATTTCGGTGCATAATGCTGCTGCTTAAAACCAGAAAACACTTGACCAAAATCTAAAGCCTCCTCCGAATTTTCTCATGTCTCCATCTCTCTCTCATCTCCTCTACCCACTGCTCTCCCTCTCTCTCATATCCCAGATCCTCTTCTCTGCCTCCCTCTCTCTCATCTCCAAATTTTTTTGGTTTAATGGAGGACAAAGGAACTACATATGTTTGCTCTCTCCTTCGACACCCACTTCCGGTCACCACCGTGACTCACCTCCACCATCACCGACCTCCGATGAGTTTAACGCAGCCTCCTTGAGTCCCTGCAACAACCCACGCACCGACTCTGCTCACTTCCACTGTCAAGCACCGCCTCCCTCCTTGAGCTCCATGAATCCACACCGATTCCAGAAGACTATGGTGCTGTAATTGAGTCGAGTGAAAAGGTCTCTGATGAAGGTGTTGCCATTTTGTTGCTTCTACGTATTGATTGCCCACCTTTGTTTTGATAAGTAGCACATAGTTAACCTGTAGGGTTCTTGGTTTGCTTCTAGTTAACCGGTTGTATAATATATTGAAACATATGATCATATTTTCCCTAGGTGGTTCATGGGATGAAGAGAACTGGCGATCTCAGTATGGTCAGGTCGTTCAAGATGCAGAAGTGTCAATCCCGGAGTCTTCACTGATAAGTTTATGAGACTGGGAAATGGTCACAAAGCCAAGAAATGATGGCAAATGTGAGGTGCCAAGGCTCGTTGAGAGGTTAGCGAAGCCAATCCCAGCAGAATTTTTTTTTTTTAACCTGCTGTCCCTATTACACACTGAAATCAGTGTGAGTTAAGAGTAAAGGAATTTCACACGGAAATCCGTGTCAATAGTTATAAGTTTTGACACAAAAATCAGTGTGAATTATATCTCGCACAAAAATCCGTGTGAAATACAGTTTCCATATTTGACACAGAAATCCGTGTGAGATAGGAAGTTATTCACACGGATTGCAATTCATTACGGTAATTTATATTCATGGAAAGACAGTGGGGCCCACGTCTAATATTCACACGGAAAAAATAATCCGTGTGAGATGAGTACATATTTGACACAGAAATCCGTGCGAGATAGCTAAACATTTGCTACAGAAATCCGTGTGAAATAGAGTTGTTCACACGGACTGTATTTCATTACGGTAATTTATATTTATGGAAAGATAGTGGGGCCCACGTAAGTATTTCACACGGACAACATAATCCGTGTGAGATGAGCATTCCCCCCCCCTCCAAACCGCACGGTAACACCACTCTGGGCGTGTACTGTGTGTAAAGGTTATCACACACTGAAATCCGTGTGAGATGAGCATTCCCCCCCCCTCCAAACCGCACGGTAACACCACTCTGGGCGTGTACTGTGTGTAAAGGTTATCACACACTGAAATCCGTGTGAGATGAGCATTCCCCCCCCCTCCAAACCGCACGGTAACACCAATCTGTGCGTGTACTGTGTGTAAAGGTTATCACACACTGAAATCCGTGTGAGATGAGCATTACCCCCCCTCCAAACCGCACGGTAACACCAATCTGTGCGTGTACTGTGTGTAAAGGTTATCACACACTGAAATCCGTGTGTGAAAGTCTCATTACCCACAGATTAAAATCCGTGGGTAGTTGTTGTTTTGCTAGTAGTGGCCAGACCATTTAATACAAAAATAATCTTATACATTGGCAGTACTGAGCTCCAAACTCATCCCTACGACAATATATATTACACCAAATAATGTCACATGAGTTGGCATTCTAGTTAGGATAGTTATCTAGGATACTTTGTCACAATTGGAAAAGAACAACTCTAGAAGAATCAGCAAGCTTCTCAAAATATCAAGATTTTTCCTATAAAAAAAAATAAAAAATAAAAAAATTGACAGCTAAACGCAGTAATGATATTTAAAGTTAGAACCACAATGGAGAACAACCATACATCTATAACCAAAAGAAATTTCAGAGTTGAGACTAAATCAAACCTAGTGTACTCAAATTCAAGCTCAAAATGTAAACTTTAAGCAGAAAATGAACCCGAAACGGAACAAAAATCCAAATGCAGCTAAATAATTTAACTTTTTTTTTCACGGGAGCAACCAAACAGAAGTTAAGAGAGAATCAATTTTGCAAAGAGATGAGACGGCGCGAGTGCGAACGAGGACCTCATTGGGCTTGAGATCAGGAACGTCGACAATGGGCCGGAGCTCCAGGACCTCAGGCCTGCCGAAGCGCGGCAGCACCACGGCTCTGCAGGCGGTGATGATGTTGCAGCCCAACCTTGGAGTGATTGGACTCAAAGATTGAGACTTTGAAGCCGCCATGTGACCTCAGTGTCAAGTTTACATAGAGTAGAGTTAGAGTTAGAGTTTGGCCAGACACACAGTTCAAATATACTAAAACACTTTTTATAATATAAAATTTGACACCCTTTCAAAAAAATAAAATTTTGACACTTGGCATTTGTTGCCTACTCAGTTTAATCATCTCTTATTAGCCTACTAACCTTGTTAAACTCTAACTCAACTCTTTATATAGTTTTAGTCCATTAAATCATTAGATTTACCTTCTGGTACTTAACGTTCCAACCAATACACCAATATATCATAAATGCAAGCAGTTCACCTACTCCATTTTCATCAACTCCACTTTAACTTAAGAGCTTCCTGAATCCATAGTATTTAAAGCAAACCAGACCATCTTGATTTCCATCAAACCTTCACAAAGATATTTACTATTCCTATAGCTTCCCTCTTGCCTCCCAAAGCCTCATGGCAACCCAAAACTCAACTCCGCTGCCCGTCAAGGCCATAACATGCCTATTCCTTCTAGCTCTTGCAATAAAACACACGACCGCAGCCAGAGTCCTTGATGAGGAAACCGATACACCTCAAACCCAAATACATGTTTCCACTGTACCTCCTCCTATGGTTGGTACCACGTCAACGGGCCCTCCTCCTGTGGTCAGTGCCGCATCAGCAACCCCGAGCGCCACCACTACCACAAAACTAACCTAACAACACCATTCAGAATGATCTGTATTGGATCTATAGACACCAATCATTGGTATTGAAGAGCAATAGACACCGCTCTAGTTACTATTTAGTGAATGGTGCGCATTGCTGCCGTGACATATACCTAAGATGCTGCTATTACTTTTTTGGTGACTTACAAATTGTGGGTTCCACAACTAGAAAGCAATCTGATGTATTTACTAGTGACTTGATTTTTGCATTGTTATAATATACAATACACCCATCAATCTGAAAAAATAGTGACCGCCAATATTTCAAATTAATAAATATATATGAAAATGAATATACAATAACAGTAATTCCAATCAAACCACTTAATGAGAGAAGAAAATTCTTGGCAGTCTTAATTCTAAGCATGATGTCTACGTTCTCCTCTACTCCTCAATGGACAACTACATCACATAAAATGAAAACAATATTTAAACAATATAAAGAAGTTACACAGCTCAGAAACTTTAAAACCCTTCAAATCCTTTGAACCATCTCACAAAACCTTTCTGAACCCCTAAATGGTTTGATATATGACATAAAAAGAAGTCAGCAAAGTCTGTAGAATATATGACATAAAAAAGAAGTCAGCAGATCAATCTCAGGATTCAAGAATTATAAATAGACTGCAGCACTTGACAGTAAGAAATGATCAGGCAAGCTTATATGTCCCAAATTACCCACTAAGCTTGATGTATACTCTGTCCATATTATCTTTATACATAATGGAGAGGGTCATGGAAATCCCTGTTTTGGATTCAGAGCTCAAGAAAGATTATAATATGTGACTAGTTACAGTATAAAGACTTCTCCAATGACTCCTATCATCCACCACATATGGTAATCAAAGAAAACACATACTTAAAGTAAGCCATGTTACATAACCCAATTTGCAGGATGCATTCCACAACATAAGGAGTTAAGGACCATGCACTTGTATTCACTCATGTCAGACACTTCTTTGGAGACTCACAAATGATGGAGTTCATGGCTTAGAAAGAGTTGGTCCCTTATTTTGAGGTATCTTTGGCTTTTCACTTTATGCATATTTCTTCAGGTCAAAAAGATATTAGAGTAAACATGAAAGATGCCCCGAGTTCATGTTATTAGATCACAGTCAACTACTAATGAACACCAAATTGCCATTCAGGTCAATTATAATGGTGAGAGAACGTTAAATTTTTCTGCAATTATATATTGTTTAAGCATTATTTCTTTGCCTTTTCCCAATCATTCGTCCACCAACAAATGAGCAAATTATATATTGTAGAAGTGGCAGAAAAATGCTTGACAATCCTTCTCCGACAGTTCCTTAAGATACTAAGCATAGTTTACACTAGGAGCAGAAGGTTCTGGTATGGCATGGCCTTGCTCCTTGAACCACTCCAAATCTTTTGCCAACTTTTCAGACCTTTTCAATCCAGTATCTCTAAACTCAGCATCTATAACCAAAAGACCACATAACAACATTACATGTTAGAGCTCAGTAAAGTAACAATGCATAAACACATGATTGATTTCCAAATCAGACATCAATATTGAATCTCTCCACCTAGATTATTAACATTCAAATAAAAGTAAGCGAGTTAAGTCAAGTTGGCAAGCTCTCTTGTTCCCAATTTAATGACAAATCATAGTGAGCATATAAAATTATGAACAAATTCGCTCCCTCTAAGTTCACCTACAGGCATACCAACAATTTAGAAAATCATGCTTTTCAGAAAAATACAAACACATTCTCTAATGTACTAACTATTTGACAGATCACGCATATCATGGATAAATCGATACCCTAAGCTATTGTCAGTTATATAACAAATAAATAAATGCAAATGCACAGCAGAAAAGAAGGAAAGCTATATGAGTCATAAAGTCCAATCTCAAGAATATGTGTGTGTGTGTGTATATATATATATATATATTCTATCCAGAGCGATGCCTCGTTCTGAAATTTCAGAGCGAGGTTAGGGTTTAAGGTCACTTTTCGGTCACATATTCACATCTCGACCGTTCACTTTTTAGCTATTAATGTATAGATCATCTTTGCAAAATTTCAGCCAAATTGATGGTCGTTAAAACATTGATAACTACCTTAAAGTTAGTATGGTCTAGGTTCGACAGATTCAGTTCGTCTATTGGTTTAAGGGAGTTAGATACCTTAAAGATCATCAATTTGACTGAAATTTTGCATAGATGATCTATACATTAGTACCTAAAACCCGAACGGTCGAGATGTGGATATGAGACTAAAAAGTGACCCTAAACTCTAAGCTTGCTCTAAAATTAAAGTGCAAGATTGGAGTTTAGAGTCATATTTCGGTCGCATATCCACATCTCGACCGTTCAATTTTTAGGTACTAATGTATAGATCATCTCTCCAAAATTTCAGCCAAATTGATAGTCGTAAAGGCATTGATAACTGTCTTAAAGCTAGTACGGTTCAGGTTGGACAGATTCAGTTCGTCCATTGATTTAAACGAGTTAGATACCTTAAAGATCATCAATTTGGCTAAAATTTTGCTGTGATGATCTAGATATTAGTACCTAAAAACTGAATGGTCGAGATATGGATATGCGACTGAAAAGTGACCCTAAACTCCAACCTCGCACTTTAATTTTAGAGCAAGGCCTCGCTCTAGATAGAATTCATGTGTGTGTGTGTGTGTGTGTGTGTGTGGTACTCACCTCAAGAACTCTTTCCATTATGACCATGTCCAATATATTGGGTTTGAATCCAACAGCATTTCCAGTAATTGAATAAGGACCTATTACCATTGCAATAATAAGTCAAACAGGACAATAGACTTTTACCTCAAAAACTCTACAACTCCCTACTGACTCTTAATAATACAAAGGCCCCTGAACACTGTACAAAACATTTAGGAAAGAAAGAATTTGAAATAAGGTAAAACCAGTAAAAAATTATGAAATCGAGCATTGGTCACCATTTAGTATATTACTTTTAGCAGGCTCCACTCTATATATATATATATATATATATATATATATATATATCATGTGAGAATGAAATTGAACATTTCGTATTGAAGAAATAAAATAGAAGAAAATGAGACACATCGCAAAAAAGATGAATGAATGAATATATGGATAATGTAACTTAAGGGATTTTTACCTTACAATCAGGGTTTTGAGATTTGAGATACTGTTCAACCCTAGAGACAGTGCCTCCGCTACCAACAAGAAACCCAAGTCAAACAGATACCTGTGCTTCTCCTCAAAACTTTCTCGCAAAATCGATGAAAATTTCAGCAACAGCGGAATCTCTCCTCTTCTTTTTCCCATCCCACCGATCTGCGATCAAAATAGAAAATCTTAGTATCTTACATTAAATCCATAATGCAAAATCACAAATGTTATATCAGATCTACCACATAAACTTGATAAACCGAACCTTTCCTATTTCTCTTCAACCCAACCCTTGTAGAAGACCATGTCTGATTTTAAGATATTGCTACTGTCTTCAACACTTGAGAGATGGAGAAACAATACTGCAGAGAGAGAGAGAGAGAGAGAGGGAGAGAGTTTTACAGTTAACACCGCAAAGGAAAGAAAAAGAAAGATAATCTTTAATGGGGCAATAAAACTTTCTAACATTGGTGACATTTCAACAGTATATTGATCCCACGATGACCAGGATTTTCTTTTGGGTACACACGTTTGAGAGGATTAGTGAGATAAAAATTATCAAATTGGTTGCTGTCACCATTAACAAAAATGTGGGGGTAAAATGGTATCCAAAGCCCACTTTTGTGGTGTGCACAGTGGCCAATGGAGAGACCTACTATCTGCTTTCATTCTTTCTGCATGATATATATATATATATATATATATATATATATATATAATTGGTGGCACCGTACCAATCCCTCAGTGAGAGCTATGACTGGGATTGAGACCAACCCAGCTGTCAATGGCCAAGTGCCCTTTGCCAAACCCAATGAGGTAGTTGTCCAAGGCGGGAATAATGGCATTCCCCAAAACAACAACAACAATGGTATCATCAACAATAACAATGTCCCCTTCTTCACTAGCCTCGGAGGAAACATCAACAACAACCTCAGATAAAAAAACAACAACAACTTTATTGGCGGATTGTTCCCTCTTGTGAACGGGGCCCAGCTCTTGCCAGGAGAGTCCCTACAAAAGCTCATGTTAGGCACATGCACTCACGGTCTTTGACCATGAGTTCACTGATCGAAGGTCATCAGCTTGGCTCTGGCTTGTTGGGCAAGGCACAAGGATTTTACGTCGCTAGTTCCGAAGATGGGAGTAGCCAGACCATTGCTTTAACTGCAATGTTTGAGAGTAGTGGGTATGCTGATAGCCTCACATTCTTTGGGGTTCACAAATCGAGTAGCTGCTTCAGAGTAGGCCTTATTATATGGCCTTTGGACCCTAAGCCCGCCCGGCCCGTAGGGCCTGCCCGACCTTTTCTTAAATAGGGTAGGGTAAGGGTCATGCAAATGAAGCCCGACCCGACCCTACCCAGCCCTAAAATTTATATTTTATTTTTATTATTTTCAATTACATAGAAATGAAAATAAGAAATTTGCATTTGTTTTAGAAAATGGGTATGTCCTTGATAAATCCAATTAAGGTTTGAGGCCCAATGGCCCATTTTTGCCCAAATCAGTGATCAGTCCAAGTCCAAGACTAAAGGTCCTTACCTAGCCGTCTAGGTCATCAAACTTCAACCTAATATCCTCTACTCTTAATCATAGCAGCCTTAGCAGCTTAACTTAGTCCAAGTGACCAAGTCCACGTCGAAGACGACCAAGCCGCCACTCTCCACTTCTCCATTCTGTTCCAAAACCCTAATCTGGCTCCGCCTCCAACATCGATGCCACCTTGCTTCTCCAGCATCAATGTCGCCTTCGCCTCCAGCTCGAGGAGATGGTCTCGCCTGATGAAGAAGACACTTCTCCACTGGCTAATCAAGATGAGAAATCAATTGTTTGGATGATTCATATTCAATTATTCATATCTTTGTGTCTTTACTTTGTTTATGATTCAAATGGTATAAACTGGTTAGTATATAGTAAACTGGTTTTCTGTGATTTGCAGATTTTGTAGAAGTTCAGGTACTGGAGTAGAAAAGAGAAGAGGAGAATCGGTTTGCGTTTGTTTTGGAAAAGATGCACCAAGATATTGATTGATAATACTGATTACAAGAAGTTGAATGAGTTTTGATTGAGGTTTTTTCCTTTTTGTTTCTCAATTTTATGTATCTCTGATTTCTGGAAACTTTGAAATTGGAGACCTTTAGTCCAGTTTCAAAATCCACATTAGTTTTTTCCTAACCAAAGCTGAATTGGAATAGGAACAACTTTGCTTAATCTTAATGTTGGTGAGACCTCATTTGTTTATGTATCCACTTGCTATATCTAACTGCACTAAACTACTTGAATCTAAGATGATATAGAAGATTGCAAAGTTGGAGTTTAATTAATCAGTCTCAAGTGCACCTTCAAATATCTTTTCAACTTGGAAAAAATTGTGACCAACAGGAAGGAGACAGATTAGTGTTAGTTTTCTGACAATTGAGTTATTTAGCTTGTTAATGTGGCTCATATATGGCCTATGTTTTGTGATGTGGTGTTGAGGTGGTCTGCATAGTCAATTTAGGAGTGAGTCCTACTAATAAAAATAAATAGTTTTTCAACAAATAATCCAACTATAACTTGAATCCCTAACATAATATTAACGAATTGGACCTATTAGATCAAAATTGAAAGTGCAGGGGTGTTTTTGATGAAATTAGAAGTCCAGGGACTGAATTGATTTTGGACCTAAACCACAGGGTACTAACTAGTATTTAACCCTTAGATTAACAATTAGGTTGGATTCAGTTTCTAATTTGATTCACATATTTCTTCATTTACATGTACTGGTGGTATAAACATTCACAATCAGGAAGAATTTCCAGGTGGTACAATGACAAGAATGATTGACATAATTGCAGGAATCTTCAACTCCACAAGAATGATTTATTTCGTAATTTTTTGTTTTTAAAGAAGTAATTGATATCATCAGACTGTCATTCATATATTTGTTCTTCTCATTGTTTTTGAAGAAGTAATTGAAAGTTTCAGTTTCACATAATGTAATTGATATCATTAGACTTCAAACAAGTTTCTTTAGTTTTAAGGGACTTCTATTTAATTACATATATTTAGGGGTCATCATGGGCCAGGTTAAGGCCGGCCCTACCCTAAATTTTAGGGCTTAGGGTCGGGCCAGGTCGGGTTTTGACTAAGTCAACAAAATTTAGGGTCTGGCCTAGCCGGGCCGAGGCTTCAATATGCAAGCCCTTACCCGCCCTTAAGGCCCATTCGGTAAGGGTCAAAAAGGCCGGGCCGGGCCTTTGTAAAACTCACAAAAAACACAATGAAGTGACTCTTCTCCACTGCTATATTGAAAGATCTATAAGCTGCAAGCAGCAAAAAAAGTCCACATACAAAGAACAAAAAATAAAAAGAGAAAAAAGGTACAACGCAATCAAACTGTGCACTTCCACAATGTGGTGCAACCAGCAACTACAATTTGGCAAAGACCAACACAGAAACAATGAACTTGGTAATCTGATCTAATACCCCAACAATAAACTCTTAGTAATCCATCTTTTCCACCAATCCTCTCAGTCAATAACACCTTTCCAGAAACTTTTGCGTATATGGTATTAATCTAACATCAAGAAACAATCAAAATTACATCTTCAGTCAATTCATTCCTACCCATTATCAATTTTGTTGCGAATATCCAACAAATTCCAATTGTTCTATAGTAACAACAGCTGGCATTAGAATTTCTAACCTGCCCAGTAAAGAACTAGAGTAAACAGGCAAAGCGAACCCCACAAAGCAACTACAATTTCATAATGAGATGATTGAATCTGTATGTGTATGAAAAAACCCAATATTACAGTTACATTGAACATTCTGAAATCGGTTAGAAATTCACATATACTTCATCTAGCTTCTTCATTTGATCCTTCCTACGTTAAGCTTTTTCCTTGGACGCGACATTGATGCTGAAGGCCGAGGCGGCATCAACGATGGAGGAGATGGAGTGGCATCGATGCTGGAGATTGGAGAAGAAGAGAGCGGCGATCAGGTTGTTTGAGACGGACTTGAACAGATGGATTTGAAATGGGCTTATGCCTTTATAGGGAATATGATTTGTACAGAATTGAACAGATTGTGGTGACAGAGGATGCGATTCTAATTGGGAATCAGAGGTGTTGGTGGTGGTTATGGAGGGGGCGGAGGAGTATGGTTCCAGTGAAGGAAGATAGGGTTCTGATAGAGAGGTGGTTATAGTCGTGTAGAGAGGAGACTGCGATCAGTTCGATGTCTAGGTTTTGCCCTCTTTGGAGACTTGGAATTGGACTTGGAGTCTTGTAGTCGGGCTTCAGACCTGCTAAGAAAAATGGGCCTCAAACGGACAGACTCAATTTTAAGAACCCATTTTCTAGTATAACAGATTCAAATAATTCTATAGATCTATAGCTCTATTTCTATGTAATAAAATGTAACAAAAATAAAATATAAATTTTAAGGCCGGGCCAGGCTTGGCCCTTACGGGCTTTATCGAGCCGGGCCATAGGGTAGGGCCGGGCTTCATTTGTCTGACCCATACCCTACCCTATTTGAAAAAGGGTCGGCCCGACCCGCCCTAATGCAAAGGCCGGACCAGGGTTTGGCCCTACGGGCCTACCGGGCTTAGGGCCAAAGGGTCATATGATAAGGCCTACATATATTGAAGATTTTTTTTTCTTTCCAGATTGAGTTTATTTTAAGTAAAGCCCGACCCGGCTCGGCCTTTTTGACCAGTGCGGAATGGGCCTTAAGGGCGGGTGAGGGTTTACGTATTGAAGCCCCGACCCGACCCTAAATTTTGTTGACTCGGTCAAAGCCCGACCCGGCCTTACTCTAAGCCCTAAAATTTAGGGTTGGCCCTAACCCGGCCCATGATGAGGCCTACTTTAGAGTCTCACCTTGCAGTTATGGGAGGGACCGAGAAGTACTTGAATGCAAAAGGGTATGCTGTGGTTTAGACCATTAATGGAGTGAATGGGAAAAATACTGATGGAATTGACACTGTTGTTCAATTTACAATGTATCTTAGTTACTAGTGTGTGCGTTAAGGTTTTATAAGTTTTGTAATGTGTTCAATTTGAGACATGACAGGACCCGCCCCGGATTTCACCCCGAAATCTGAAGAGGCCCTGCGGGGCCCACCTTAGAAGAAATTCTACCAAAAATTTGGTAGAACTCCCCCTAAAAATGGACAACCAAAAACTTGTAGAAAGCATAAATACACTTCTAGATCACCCATCCTTATTCTCCTGGAGCCACCCTGCTCCTCAAATCCACATCAACCAAAAATCACATAACACAAATCACAACTTAAATAACATTGATTTCCTCAGGTAATCAGAGCAATTCTAACAACAAGGGTAATCGAGGAAAACCTAAATCAAATAAAAAAAATGCGGAAGCCATGTTGTTGACTATGGCTCAACTCCAATGTACGCCCGACCTCAACTAATTTAGCCTGCAAATTGGGCATTTGAAACTGAATGGCCCAGGGGAAAGTAATTGAAAAACACATTAGAGTGAGTGGACAAAATAAATAATTTAAAAGAAAAGAGGTTGTATTACTTTCCCACGGATTTAAATTCGTAAAACTTCGATGCATGCAACGTTTATAAAATGTATGTCTTTAAAACTCGGAGTCTCGTGAAAACATACCAGTCCCCGCTAGCTAAAAGAATCGGACTAGCCCCGCTAGTTAAGTAACAAATAAAAGGATATGGGGAAGGGATGTCACCATACGGGTAAGGAGCCCCTTAGGCTCTACCTACCCTCGACTGCCACTCACACATAGATTGTGTGAGGAGGAGAACTAATAACCTCGACTGCCACCCACGTGAGGAGGAGAATAAGCTACCTCAACTACCACTCACAAACACAAAGTAAGTCAGGAGGAGACCTAATCAAATGACCCGAGTATGGTGAGGAAAAACAATCGAAAGCCAGTCACTCATAAAGCTTCCCCAATATCTCACGAGAAAACAATAAGTATAATTAAGTGACGTGACCCCGCACGCCAAATACTCTCAAATTCAGAACCAAACCCGGAAATTAGTACGAGCACAAATTCCTTCGGGAAAATCTCATTTCCTATAATATTCCTGAATATCTCAAAATTGACTACTAAATATAATATGTAATCTGAAAATCATCTCGATAAAATAAGTCGTCGAAAAATCATGTAAATCATATTTCCAAATAATAATCATATATTCCAAAACCAATTCCGAAAGTCATACCGAGATAAATCATAATTAATCTCTGAAAATCATTATTGAAAGCAAAAGCACGAGATAAACCGAAATCAAATTCCGAAATCAATTCATATGCTCGAAAAGTAATATGATAATTAAATAAAAAATTAATTCAAGAAAATAAGCCCATGCATCATTCTTTGAAAACAAAATTCCACTCACAGTACTATTCTGACGATCATGTATACGAGTTCCTTCATCGAGCGATGAGTCGGTACCTCGTCCTATACACAATTATTCGTATATAAATAATTACCAGACGGAAAATAATTTTACGATAATCAATAATTAGATCTCAAAACCCATAACCTCAACTTCTCCAATCCTCTTCCACATCCAACCAAACTTC
>BDJD01003343.1:0-11936 GCA_002564525.1 Rosa multiflora | reverse complement strand
AGAATGGTGAAGGAAAAAAAAGTTAACGTGTACAATTGAACATATAAATGGATCAATTGTGTTTTTAGTGTATTCATTTTGGTTCACTTGAGGGCAATAATATGATTACTAGGAGGCAATACTATGCATATTGGGGGGCAATAATATGATCAATTGTGTATGTAGTGTGTTCATTTTGGTTTTGGGAGTTTATACAATTCACTGGACGGAAATAATATGATTATTGGAGGCAACAATATGATTTTTGGGAGGCAATACTATGAGTATTGAGGGGCAATAATAACATTACTGGGGGGCAATAATATGATTACTAGAGAGCAATAATATGGTTACTGGATATTATTAGGGACCGGTCGCCGGATTCCGGTCACCGGTCGTCGGATTCCGGTCACAGTCACAGGATTCTGGTCACCGTTCGCCGGATTCCGGTCGCCGGCGCCCTGCCACTGGTCACCGGAGGCCGGCAAGGTGGAGGATGACTTCTCCCTCTAAGTGAAAAAGAAGGAGAGGGCAAAAAAGTCTCAAAAAAAAATAAAAAAGAATTAATTGGGTAAAGGGGAAATAATCCCTTAGAGTGTTTTGGGTAAATGGGATTAAAAAACAGTTGGTGGAGCACGTGGGCAATTTTTAGCCTAAAATCGGGTAAATGATCATTTTCCCTAGTTTATAAGTGATCAGTTCCTTCTGAATTTGGATTCTGTTTGGGAAGCAATTTTCATAAAAAGGCCTTAGAACATAGTTGTACAGAATTGAAGCATATAATTGCAGCATGCAGAGGAAGTATATGCATGCAAGTATAGGGCGTCACTGTACTGTACAAACTAATGGTAGATGCATACCTAAAGATTAATTGGGGCTGCTGGTACTATTGACTTGTGGTTCTATCAGTTAGTCAGATAAAATTGCTGAGTTTGTTTTGCTAGTGGCAGGAACGTGGTTTCAGATGTCTTTTAATTTTACAAACTACACTTCCCTCCATGCACATGTCCATCGGAAAATTACTCAACAATTTTATCCTAGATTTCATATTGAAAATGTGCCTTGTTTCTTTCCAGAATTGTTTGTGTACTCTAATTTTATGCTAGTTTGTTGACTTAGGCAAGATAATGTATTTATTCCATAACATGAGCAAGAAATGCTATGTATTAAAGCAAAAGTGTCACGTTCACATTGCATATGAAAACTGTGATAAATTAAACTAAGCCTGGCCTACCAAGCAAGGTGCTATAGCTACAACATTATAATTAAAAGAAAATGAGCAATATTGCAATGAGCTTCATTATAGATTTAAGTACAATAAGAAAACGAACAGCGCAATTTAATAACAAGGACATAGAGTTTCAAATTATAAGTTAGTACTTATTTGCTTCTTATTGCTGGTCTTGTCTTTTATGCACCTGTGTCTATACCTTTGTGGCTTCTTATATTTGTCATGTATGCTATATTTTCCTTTCAACTGTTATATTTTTCAGAGTCTATCATAACCAGGCTAAACATAATTGTTTATGCAAGAGGTAGTTCTCCTTGCTAATAAATCGGAAGTATACTACACTTGTAGATTTTAAAACTTTAGTTAACGAGTCGGTCAATTTCTTCTGCTGCTTTGTGTGGTGCTGTCATGACTTACATTGTTATATATATATTTGTAGTGGGCGGTAAAGGATCGGAAAGGGTATACCCAACAACAACTTGACAAGGTGCGCATTGAAGTAGCTGACTACTTACAGACTCTGCTGTAGATTCTGACCAGTTTCTTGATTTTGAGTTAGGCTAGCTTTTGATTAACATTTTTGTAGCAATTATGAACAAAAATGAATACTAATTACTAGGCTAGCCTTGTAGTAGGTGAATTGGGGTTTTATTCTGCCCATTTTGTAAGTTGTTAAGGATGATGATTTCAGATAAAATACCCTAATATTCAAATCACTCTTGTCAATTGTCGAAATTGCAATTTATAGCATCAGCTACATATTTTCTGGACATCATCCTCTTTATAGAATCTGACGTCTAGATATAAAGTTGAAATCAGTTTTAACCATAACAATTGATGTCCAGTAATAGAGATACATCAGTTTCAATATGAAAATCGATGTTACTAAAATATATAGACATCGATTTTTTGTTAAAAAATGATATATTACTGAGTACCAGACATTGTTTTTTCAATGAAAACGATGTGCTATAAATAATTGACACCGTTTTTCCCTTACACACTGATGTTAATCTAAGTAAATATATCAGTTCATACAATACTAGACTATGCATATTGAATCTAAAATCTTGGTATATGTGGCAAATTACTCTTCAAAATCATGAACAAGAAGAAATGTTTATGGGAACCGATGTCTATAACTGTATCAGTCATTGTTTCTTAAATTAATAACGATGTTAAAATGCAAAGTTGTGTTGCATGATCTATATTTCTTTAAGCATTAAATATAATAAAATGAGAGTTTAACAATAGTAAAACATGCAAGTTTGTTATCATTTAAATGTATTTACATCGATATATAATGAGAACCGATGTCTACACTAATACTAGACATCGGCTAAAAACCGATGTTTGGATTTTCTGGATCTTTCTCATCAGGCACTAAGACATCGGTCGGGTTTTTGTTTCTCATCGATTTTTGGCCGATGTCTGAGGACATAATTCTAGTAGTGAGTGATTGTATACATAAACTCAGGTGTTTAATTTTCTTTCATGTTTGGGTCTCATATGTCTCAAGTTCCGTAGTAGCTAGACTAATTTAGTTTATCTCTTTCTAGGTTGCTTGGATATAATATAACCATTGAATAGAACACTTTCCTGGGTTTATAAATTCATTGATACTAATCATACTATAGCACATTTTTCAAGAAAATTTAAAGTGTAAAAGAGACATAAATTGGAAAACGAAAAGTTTTATTTGAATTGTTGAACCTCAGAAAAGAAGAAAGCACAGTTCCCTCGTCGAGCTAGAAATAATGGAAAGTTCATGCATGGAAATATATATATATATATATATATATATATATATATATATATATATATAGTTAACTGGAGATTGTCTTTCAAGAAGCGGAAGGGGAAGGAAAATGAGACCCCTAATCACCCAGCAGAGCCGACTCTCAACATGTGCAACAAGTGCAACAGTACAGGGCCTCAAATTTGAGAGGGCCCAAATTTTTTTTTTTAAAGGTTTTATGTGTATTAAAATAAGTATTAAAAACTGTAAAGAATGTAAAATAGGGCCCCAGAGTACATACACTTCTTTATGCGGTCACATTTTTTTAATTGAGAGAATGAGAGGGCCCAGTTTTCATTTTTTATGGCTTTTTTTTAAATAAATAAATATTAAAAACTAAAATAATAAGAAAGTGGCCCCATCCTTATGTGTTCTGTCTCTCTCCCCTCCTCAGTTATAATCAATCTCACTCAAAGAGGCCCCATCCGACCAAAACTTATGCTCTCCTTTTTTTGTGTTCTGTCTTTCTCCCCTCTTCAATTCTGGACCAAAGCTTATCCTCTCCTTCTTTTTTTGCGTTCTGTCTCTCTCCCCTCCTTAGTTCTCATCGACCTCAGTACCTCAGTACTCAGCCACTAGGATTCTTTGATTTGTTATTTAGTTATTTACAAATAAATTAATGTTTGCTTTAGTAGCACTTTGCTGAGCATGGTGATTTTGTATGAGATGTCGTTTGCTTTTAATAGGGTTAGCAAAGTGCTGCAGTCTAATAATATGCAAATTAATGTTGTTATAGCTGAAGTAAAAGGTCTAATTGCTTGGCTTGATAAGTTTAGAGAAATTGGCTTTATAGATGCAATAATTACTGCTAAAGAATTGCTGCTACATTAGATGTTGATCCTGTTTTTCAGGAAAAGCGTCCAATTCAAAGAAAAAGATTTTTTGATGAAAGCGGCAGTGAGCCATCTCCATCATCTTCAGGTCAAGAATCTTTTAGAGTGCATTATTTCTTATATATTGTAGATCAAGCTAAGGGATCATTAAATAGAAGGTTTGAACAATATCAACATTATGATGATATCTTTGGATTTTTATTCACTTTATAAACTTTGAATTCCTTGAATGATAATGATATGAAACCTGCTTGTATTCATCTTGAGACTGTTTTGAGACATGGAGAGAGTTCAGATGTTGATGGGGAATACCTGTTTAGAGATCTAAAACTCTTAAGGGAAATATTACCCAAACAGAGGATGACTGTTATTGATATATTGAATTTCTTACAGGAAAGAAACACTTGCCCGGTTGTTAGACTTGCATATCGAATATTGTTAACTGTGCCTGTTACTGTTGCTTCAGCTGAGAGGAGTTTTTCCAAGTTAAAGTTGTTAAAATCTTATTTGCGATCAAATATGTCACAAGAAATGTTAAAAGGACTTGCGTTGATTTCAATTGAGAACGAATATCTTGGAAAAATCAATTATGATAAGCTAATTGATCAGTTTGCAGGTAAGAAGGCAAGGAGATGGATTTTCAAATGAATATCAATCAACACTGTTAGTGTGACGTCCCGAACCCGAATTCACCGGTTTACTAGTCACTTGGACGGTGAGCGATCTTTACTTTCACTTTTATTATCGTTTTAGTGCGTTTAGTGGCCCTAAAAGTTGGATTTTTGTTCGGATCAAAATTTAAGAAAATGTTCTTCATGAAAGTTGTAGAGGACGTTAAACCGAGTCTGTGGACATGTGGTACGTAAAAATTGGAGTTCATATGTGAAAGTTATAACCAAAAGGGTAAAGTTACTATTCATGATAATTTTCTATAAATAGCCGAGTTACTGTGGTAAGTTTCCATTTTTGGAAACCTACCGGCTTTTCTTTCTCCTTCCCCCCGACCCTTTCTTCCTCTTCGGTCTGGTTTCTTCTTCCTCCGATTTCTCCCTTCTCCAGCCGACCCACGACGGAATCCGGGCACCAACAAGCTCGCCTCCTCCTCCTTGTCACGCCTGTGGTAGTGTTTTGCGGTGGCTCGGTCGAAGGAGCTCGGAATTGAGCCGCAAAGATTACTGTAGCCGAACGGAGATTTCGTCGATTTCCGGCGATTCCGGCCATCTCCAGCCACCAAACCTGCGTCGAAGGTACGGTTTTTGCCAAGGATCATGTTGCCCCTAGCCTTGAGCCACGATTTGCAGTGTGGAGGTCGAATCGAATATTTGAAATTCTGAGTTACTATTCACAATTCGGGTTCAAACTTCTCCTTAATTGTTGAGGTATTTCTAGTCATTTTCTGGATTTTTTGTAGTTGTGAAAGATGCTTAGAATGTTGAGATGATGCTGTGGATGAAATTTGGTGACCATCGGAGGTGGTGGCCGGTGGCGCATTGGGCCCACGCGCTGCCACCGTAGATGGCGCGTGGAGGCGCGTAGGGCAGGTTTTTAATTCTTGTTTTTAGCCAATTACATCCTATAAATATTGTAGAGCTTGTATATGTGAAGTTTGCTGGAAATTGAAGGAGTTTTGTATCGATTGTGTAATTCTGAAGTTTAGGTTGTCGATCATTGGATTACGAGAATCCGGCCGTTGAATTTCTCTCGGTTCTGCCCTAGAATCTTTAAACTAATGAGTTGGTATTAAGGGTGAAGTTGGATTAAATTGGAAAAGAATTGGAAGTTTGATTTAGGAGAATAAGATATTAGAATCGTATTTAATTGCCGAATCGATATTCACGAATTATAATTGTGTACAGGGCGATATACCGAGCTATTACTCGATGAAGGAACTCGTATGCGTGATCGCCTAAATAGTACTATGAGTGGACATTTATTTTAAATTAATTGTGCATGCAGTATATTATTATTTTCTAATTGAGGTTTAATTTATTATTTAAATTATTAAGTTTTATGATTTTATAAACTCTGGTTTATTGAGATTTATTTATGAATTACGAGGGTTAGAGTTGAAATTCCTTCCCAAGGGCTTTTAGTAGATTTTCGAGATAGTTAGTTATGAGTTATTGAGTTGGGAAATGATTTCGGGAAGTGATCGCTTAAGAAAATATTATGAGAATTATATTGATTTCGAATATCGATTTATATGATGATATACGAATACGAATGATTTATCAAATATTAGAGCACGATGGAATTATCGAGATTTCTTGAGTTTTGAGTTCCGCACTTATCAGCTTTGAAGTTATATTAAGAATTCTTTCCGAAAGCATTTATTGATTTATCGAGTATGGGATTTATGCTTTCGAGGATTTATTGAGATATTGAGGTTTGATTTATCGAGATGTTCCTGAGTTATGCTTTCGATGAATTATTGAGGATTTAGTGAATTAATATCGGGTTCTTTCCGGAAGCAATTACCTTAAAGAGATTGAATCTAGTTTATTGAGGAGGTAAATAAGTCAGCGCATGCATACTTTACCTGGTCGGCAGTCCCTTCCAGGTAATAGTTTGGGCGGCAGTCCCCTCCAGACAATATTATGGTCGGCAGTCCCCTCCAGAATATTTCTGTCGGCAGTCCTCTCCGATGCGTCATCTGGTCGGCAGTCCCCTCCAAATGATATGAGGTAGTTAGTCGGCAGTCCCTTCTAACTACCTATGGTTAGTCGGCAGTCCCCTCTAACCATCACCTCCTCGTCCGGTCGGTAGTCCCCTCCGATGCGTCACTGGTCGGCAGTTCCCTCCAGGTGGCATGAGATGACTAATCGGCAGTCCCCTTTAGTCATCGTCCATTTTGAGATATGATTTAAGATATGAGTAATTTAACGAGATGTTTCAAATATCATTATGTATTTGAGGGATTTGAGATCTTAAAGAGATTTCGAGATGTTCTATTTTACGTAATTGAGATTTCAGTAAAGAGAATGATTAAGAGTGTTTTTAAGATCTTACTGCATGCTTGGTTTTTAAGAGGATAATTTGGGAAAGCACTAAATCTTATAATTATTTTCCTTCGAGATTGGTTATTTTTCATCCACTTACTCTAACGGTTTTTAAATGCTTTTCCCCTGGGCCCTTCGGTTTCAAATTCCCAGTTTGCAGGCCAGATTAGCGTGAGGTCGAGCGTACATGGAGTTGAGGCATAGTCGACAGCATGGCTTCCGCGTTTGCCTTTGAATTAGGTTTTCCTTGTTTACCTTTCTATTAGAATTGCTCTGATTACCTGTGGGACTAATGTTATTCAAGTTGCGTTTTGTGTTATATGAATTGGACGATGTTGTGATTTGGGGAGCAGGATGGCTCCACGAGAATAAGGATGAGTGATTTAGAAGTGTAAATTTCATTTCTACAGGTTTTGGGTAGTCCATTTTAGGGGAAGTTCTGCCAAATTTTTTTGGAAGAATTTCTTCTAAGGTGGACCCCGCATGGCCACTTCGGATTTCAAGGTGAAATTCGGGGTGGGTCTTGTCAGTTAGAATGTGTTATTTTGAGGGTTTCAGATCAAGTATCTTTTTGTAATTATTTTTTGCTGCAAACTTTACGTTTGTATTGAATATTTAGCCTCTTTTGTCGGCTCTTCTAATGATATTGATCATACATTGTTGGTTATTTGATTTTATATGTGAGCTTGTTCAAGTATAAATCTCATATAAGATTAAAATTTGGAGGGCCGCATTTTAAACTTTCGCACAGGGCCTCCGAAGAGTTTGAGACGGCTCTGTCACCCAGTACTCTTATCCATTATTTTGGGTTTATGAATTAGGGAATATATGCTTGTAGGCGGGTACATAGCTTGAATGCAAGTGATTCAACGGTAGGAGTGGAGTAGATACCGTTGTCTAACAGTTGTTAATTATCTCCAAATTACCTTTTTGTTAAGGGTAAAAGTGTGATTTTCCAACTCAAGTTAGAGTGCATAGTATAAATACATGTAGTCCTGTAATTGACACATATCGATACAATTACAGCCTTGAAATCCTTCTTGTTCTTCAGCTTTCTCTCTGTTTTTTTTATGCTTCTCTATTTTTCATAGAACTACACTTTTCACTTGTTCCAGCATGGTCGAATAATTGTCCTTCATTATATTTCTCAACAAGACACTTTCTTCTTTCTTTCTTTTTCCGAAATGTATATGAAAATAAACAGGTAACCAGTTACCAGCTTCATTATGTATATAATTAATACATAATTATAGGTAGTGAACAGGCAAGCAGCTAGCTTAATTTGCAATGAAAAAGCAACACCTACTGTTATTATAATTTGTAAATAAACCATTCTAAAATAACAACACCAACAGTACGTAGCGGGGCTTCTCCATTTTTACAGCTTAGCCACAAAGGATCAATAAAGTGACATCAAGAACAATAACGACCTTCGTTATACAACAGATAATCCTAATAAATAAGCAAGTATATCCCAATAAATACTGTTTTTGAATTAATAAAAACAGAGGTAATCGATTAATACATGATTTTGGTCACACTAAACACCCATAAGGGCCCATTAGTTTGTAGGTGTTTGCTTATAACTCATGCTATACACATAATCATAGAATTTTCAAATTGTTTAATCATTTCATTACCCCCAGAGCAATATATCCTTTCACGGTAGGCGGTAGGTATGTATGAAGCTACATGACAAAGCATGGAGAAGAACCTACCATAACAATTATTTCTATACTTACCACTATATTAGAAACAACGTTGTGTTTTGCTTTACAAATATTTTTATATTATTTTATCTCATTAATTTAGTCATTTTCATTTGTTCCAATATCTCATCAATCTAATATGTGAAAGGCTACTGAGGATTAATTTTCTGAATCTAAATGTATACATACACTTCATATTCTCTACTCCGATCCATCTAATTTTTATGACAAAATTAACTAGAGCTTCATTTAGTTTATTGCAAAGACCAAGAGCACTTGTATGATATTCTTACACAACTTCTTCATGAAGGATTTGCATAGGGCGAAATTACAGAAGCTTATCTTGCTAACCATTGAGCAAGGCCAGTCCCGATATTGTAGAGGTCTGAGGCGAATAATTAAAATGTGGCCTATTGAATGGTGTTCGATCAACCAAATTTGTTTTATTCAATAATAAAATTTGATTTTCATATAGTATTTTGTTACGTATATATTATTTTCTTAAATAATAAGGGGCAAAATAAATTAAACTCATATACGTTAGCAATAAAGAAAATGAATTAAGGGTGATTATACCAAAAGAAACCAAAAAAATAAAAATAAAAGAGTACTTTAGTAAACCAGAAAAAAGAATAAAAGTAAAAAAAGAAAGTGAATTGAACAAGCTCAAAAATGGAACCTGGGTGGGGTGGCTCAAAAATGCAAGCCACCACGTTCCCCACCAACTGAACTACAACAGTCCATATAGCAAGTGGGCGAAGAAAAAATATATAACCGATTGTTGAAATCTATATTTATATAAAATAAAAAAACCGCCGGTGGCCTGAGGCAGCCGCCTCAAGCGGTAGCCCTCAGGGCCGGCCTTGCCATTGAGAAGATGGTGTTGATGGCGAATATGTTGTTGAAGGCCAGAGCTAGGCATTCTTCACCTTGGATATACACTTTTGAGAACACCTAATGGAGTCACATCCCCCGATGACTGTAACTTTCTTTGTTGGTAAATCTATACTAAATGATGTCACCCCTCCACAAATGACTAAATTATGACCAATTTGAATGCGTATGTGTTTTTAAGGAAGAAATTATATTATCAATACTATTATTAAGAAAAGAAGGTTTGTTAGTCAAAACTGAAAAAATATACCAAAATAACTTTGAAATATTAGAAAACAAAGTCCAACTTTTATTCTCCAGCAACATTATCGTCAAAGTACTAAAACAATAAAAAATTAGTTGTCGTTCTGTTAGACTTTTTTTTTTTGGCTGAATCAATTTGTTTGTTTGTTTTGACATTTGGGGGCTTCAAATTCTTTTTGCCGGCCTATATTTGTATCGAATGATGTGACGTAGATTCTATGGAGCTCCTTATGAATACCTTAGTTAGAATTTAACGGGGTTACTAGGCTGATAAGATATGGTTATGCTGAGTAGGCAACAAATGTCAAGTGTCAAAATTTTATACGGAGATAGGGAAGGAGATAAGGAAATGGGGAAAGAAGATTTGAAGTCAGGCTGATAAGAGATGGTTAAGCTAAGTAGGCAACAAATGTCAAGTATCAAAATTTTATAGTGTGACAGGGAAAGGGATAAGGAAATGGGGACAGAAGATTTGAAGCCCTAGTTTTGTTGTAGCAAGTTCATAGTTACTCTAGAGACTCGAATGAACACAAAATTGAAGATGGCTGTCATCATAACAGCACTCCAGTTCTCACCAGAGCGGCTTCAGTTCCTTCTTCTTCTCTTGTTTGTTTTAACCTTGTCTGCAACTCCATTGACTTTCAACTTCTCCAGCTTTCCCGCCAACACCAGGACTCTATTTCTAGAGGGAGATGCTTTCACCGACGGCTCCCTCCGACTCACCAAAAGTGCTCTTGATGACGCAAGGAACTGGAGCACCGGTAGAGCCACCTTCGGTGAATCGTTCCTCCTCCGGCAGAATGAAAAACTAGCTGATTTCACTTCAAGTTTCATATTCTCCATTGACACCTCCAATGACCCCCTCTGCGGTGACGGCTTGGTGTTCTTCCTTGCTCCAAAAGGCTCCTTACTCGACCAGGCCTTAGATAGAGGCAGCACACTTGGACTCCCTGTCAACACTACGCTGCCAAAATTTACCACTAGGTACTCGTTTGTGGCAGTCGAGTTTGATATCTACCCTAATAATAGGCATAATATAGGCCAACCAACAATCGAAGATCCTGATTACGATCATGTGGGGATCGACATCAACTCTGTCAAGTCTAATCTTACCACGGAATGGAGTGGTGGTATCATTGAAGGAAAACAAAATATTGCCACAATTAGCTACAACTCCAGCTCAAAAAATCTTAGTGTTGCCTTCACTACTTTTGTAGATCGTTACAGGAAAGTACAGGTGATCAAAAAAATTTATTGCTTGATTGATCTGCTTCAATACTTGCCCGATAGGGTCATTGTTGGATTCTCTGCTTCCACGGGTTATGCAGTTGCTCTGCATAAGATCATTGCATGGAATTTTACCTCCACTCTTCTGGAGGATGATAATTCGACAAACAACAATCCTCTGCCTAGAAATAGTGCGACGACGTCCAACAACAACGTAGGACTAGCAGTCGGATTGGGTGTTGGTGGATGTGTTACCTTGGTTGGTGCATTGGCTTTGGTTTGGTACGTCTTCTGCAGGAAGAAGAGGGGAACAGCTGGGGAAAGTACTACTGATGATGATACTTTGGATATTCATGATTTGGTTCCTGATGAATTCGAAAAGGGGATAGGCCCCAGGAAGTTTTCCTACAATGAATTGGCCCAAGCAACTAACAATTTTGAACAAGGAGAAAAGCTTGGGGAAGGAGGATTTGGCCGAGTTTATAGAGGCTGCATCAAAGATTTGGACTCATGTGTTGCTGTTAAGAAGATATCCCGAGGGTCTAAACAAGGGTTGAAGGAGTATGCAGCAGAAGTCAGTATCATCAGTCGGCTGAGGCATCGGAATCTAGTGCAACTAATTGGTTGGTGCCACGAAAAGAAACTCCTACTTGTCTACGAATATATGCCCAACGGAAGCTTAGATGCTCATCTGTTCAAAGAAGAAAGCATGTTTACTTGGGAGGTAAGGTACAAAATTGCAAATGGATTGGCCGCAGGATTGCTCTATCTTCACCAAGAATGGGTACAGTGTGTGCTGCACAGGGATATCAAATCCAGCAATGTTATGTTGGACTCGAATTTCAATGCCAAACTTGGAGATTTTGGGTTAGCTCGACTTGTAGACCATGGAACAATGTCTCAAACTACGATTGTAGCAGGAACAATGGGCTACATGGCTATGGAATATGTTACAACGGGAAAGGCTAGCAAGGAAACAGATGTCTATAGTTTCGGAGTTGTTGCTTTGGAAATAGCTTGTGG
>BDJD01003342.1:7412-35791 GCA_002564525.1 Rosa multiflora | reverse complement strand
TACCTTGTAGATGTGGATATTTAATTCTATTCGGGTACTTATTTCAGAATAACTCTTTATCAACAAGAAACATTAGGTCGAGAGGGCACTAGAAAAAAAAAACTCTCTCTCTCAGAACCCTAGACAGGTCGGCGGCGGCCTCAACCGCGAAGAGTGTTCTCGTCCGGCGGCAGCTCTGGTATTAGGGAGGGCACTTTGCCTCACCAATGACGCGTGATCTGCTGCCGGACGGGATTCGATGCTAGCGTGCTGGAGGCTCTAGTATAGGTGTTTGCTCGAAAGTTTTGCAGGTGATTTTTGGGCTCTGGATCGACGGATTTCTCTGGGGCGTGGTGGTGCAGTCTGGTGGGTCTCGTAGGCAGATCGACGGGGTTGCAGATTGAGGGCGCTGGGTTGGGGCAGTTTCGATTTCGGGGCGGCGTGGATCGTGGAGCGTCGTGTTGTGGAGTCGAGGCGGGTTCGACTTGGGTGGCGGAATCATGGGGCGATGGGTCGTGGTAGGGTCTGTGGCGGTGTCGCGTCGCGCCGGTGGGTACCTTGCCGAAGCGGGCGTGGGTTTGGTGGCGGCTGAGGTCTGCTGGGCTTAGTGAATATTTTGGACCATTTGATTAATAATATATCTAATGGTCTAAAATATTTACAATGTGATAACGGATTTACCCCAAAGTTAAATCATTAGTAATTAATTATAGATTCTTTTTTTCTAAAAAAGAAAACAATTAGGGAGACTTTTATTGCTAATTCACTACATCATTAATACTTTCATTAACCAATTATAGTTGGATGTCTATTTTAAGTAATCTATTATGAAATGAAATAATTACTTATATGATGACATTATGTTACCTTGTAGATGTGGATATTTAATTCTATTCGGGTACTTATTTCAGAATAACTCTTTATCAACAAGAAACATTAGGTCGACTCTAAGAGTGACTCACAAGAATGAAGTACCAATCTGAAGAACCAGAAGTATTCTGAGGACGAGTCTGGACAATTTACCCACTGATCTGCATGATCAGGAAAAAGCATATGGAATTCTCTAACGCATCAAGGAGATTGCCGATGTCCTATGGAATGAGTGCATTTGCACAGATAGGTTTTTTTAATTTTCTTGCCTATTATCTCTACTAATTTTCTTGCTCGTCAAATGATTTCATCAAATTTTAAAGTACCTGTAATACCCTTACATGACATAATTATCAAATTAAACTAATAAAATATAAATAATCAAAAGTGTAAATGAAAAAAGTAACCAAACCACAACTATTATATATCCCAAAAAAAAAATCACTATTCTTGTTAATCGACCCATTTCATTAACCTCACAATATCATCCACAAGAAACACGGGTACGTTGTTAGTCTTGTTTAAGTACATGTTAGACTCTAGGTAATGACTATTGATTTTAAATATATAAATTTATTCCAAAAAGAAAAGAAAAAAAAAACAACTACTTATACTTTTTGCTAATTTCCCACTTCATGTGAACTAACTGGGAACATTTGCAAAACCATTCGATTCGTATGGAGTAACCGAAGGGAAGGAGTTACAAGTCGTAAATCTAGCGTGCGGTGTCCTTTTATTTTTCGGCCTTCTATTTGCTCATAGTCCTCATTTTCAAAAGATAGTTTTTGATGAGTGAAAAAGAGAATTCATGTTTAATTACTATTCACTAATCCAATTTTGGTGCTTGCTTTCATATAGAATATACTAATAGTTTGCATGTTTGTCCCGATTTGACGATAATGCGAGCAATGTACGAATGGGTCAAACTCATGCCTCCAGATGTACTAAAAATGCAGCACACATGCACCTATCTTAAACCCAGTTGGGAATTAGTCCTACCACCTATCACAATTGTCTAGTTATTAGTTGGAAGATAGAAAAGATGGAAACTTTCACAAAAGTGCCATGACTTGAACATTAGAACCGCTCTATTTACTGTACCAGCTTAGCTAATTTAGGTGTGGACACACACATACACAAGGGAAAGGATGAGTGTCATGCTCATAATAATGGTCACATTTATTTCCTTCACTTTCCATCCAACTGTTTCAACGAACCCCGTCTTTTCAAACTTGAATCACACCGCAAACCCATTAACTGCAGCGTCATCTTTCTCTCCCCTCATTGATTCCTCATGCCCCCTCTTTCCCCTTTGATATTATATATTACCAGCTAGCATTGATAGTTTTAGTTGTTTGTTGTCTGTTAATTAGTGTGAGTTAGCTTCAACCATATTTACATGGAGACGTCTCCAAATCTTCCTTCTTAACCTCACTCTCCATTTTCCCTTCCTCTTTTGGGCTTAATCCTCTTTTAGTTAGCTCATCATTGAGCAGGGAGTAATCTGATATGGAGATTGAGGCGGCGAGAGGCGGTGGGGGTGGAGGCGGAAGAGGTGCCTACTTGGTCTGGGAAGATTTAAGCGTGGTGCTACCAAATTTTTCAAACAATGGACCAACAAAGAGGTTGCTCGATGGTCTTAGTGGGTTTGCTGAGCCTGGTAGGATCATGGCTATTATGGGTCCTTCTGGCTCTGGAAAATCAACACTCCTTGATACTCTAGCAGGTTCTTCATCTCTCTCACTCTTCTCTCACTGTCCACAAACACTGCACATGTAGTTATTATATGGATTACCGATTCACCTTTGGAATTCAACTGTTTACCTCTGGTGTTTATTATATCAAAGGTGTAATGCCTTTGCCTATCAAATACTCTTTAATCTAATTTAAGGAAAACCCATTTTTTTTCTTTTTCTTTGGAATGGTTATGGTTTTGGGTTAGAACACATAACCATGGAGTTATTTTGGTGTCTTTAATCAAAGGAGCGCCCAAATTTTCTGGAATGGTTTGGGACAACATTAAAAACAAACTTTTTTTTCTCTTTTTTTTTTTTTAAAAAAAAATTGAAGTAATTTTTATTAAAACAGAGCTTTAGTCAAGCTCCCTCAAGTACAATGGCAATGAGAACTGAGATCCAAATAGGATTTGGGTATATACACACACTCTAGGTGAAAATCCTGCCTTTGAAAAAAGAAAAAGAAAAAAATTGTTTAAATTAATCTGGTGATTAAGAAATTAATTTTTCATGAATTTGAAACTTTTTCCAGAAATTATGTTGTTAGTGTGTTTTAGATAAATTTTGGATCTGGATGTTGACATATCAGTAAGAAAAAGTTTGGCAAGGAGTAAGATTATCCCCTATTCCTGGTTTTGTCCAATTTGAGGCTTGAGGCATTAATCTTGTCCCACATTTATGCCACTGCCATCAAGATCCACCTGTAAGCAATAAATTAGATTAGATATACAAGTAGAAGTATTTCAATCCAAACAAGGCACAGTTTGACTGAATGGTAAAAAGCCTTTTACCAATTCCACCAAACTTGTTGGCTTATTGTACAACTCTTATAATTCATTTAACAAGGATTGGAAGCAGAGACAGAGAGACGACGACAAAATTGAATGCTGAATGACCGGTTTAACTAGCAGGGACCATTCTCTCCCATTCCTGAATGCTAACATGGGCTCCTGAGCTGCCCATTTTAATGGTGCTGAAGGTGGCACTTGACCAGCTTCAGATTTTGTTATGGTTTTTCTTTCGTTTTTTGGTTGAATATAGTAACTATTCTCTCAATATAGAACTACCAACTATCACTAACTAAATGGTTATAATTTTAAATTTTTATTTTTTAATCTTGTGGTACTAAAACAGGTAGGCTGTCAAGAAATGTGGTCATGACTGGAAGTATACTTTTCAATGGGAAGAAGAAAAGACTAGCCTATGGTGCTGTTGTAAGTATTAATTCTAAATCTCAAGAAAAAGTTTTTTTTTTTTTTTTTTTTTAATGATAAGAAATAGATTTTATTTTGTGTGAGAAAAATAAAAAATACACAAAATTTGCTCTCGTTGAGAGTTGAACTCAAGACCTCCCGCTTACTAAACGGGTGCTCTAACCAACTGAGCTACGAGAGCGAATTGGCAAATTCTTTATTTCTTAGTATGAAATGTTTCAGTGAGATTCAAGATAGAAAAATCACTTCTGTTTTTTTTTTGAAGCAAAAAATCACTTCTTAATTAACTCAAACTCTCTGCAATTCCAGGCTTATGTCACACAAGAGGATGTATTGTTAGGAACACTGACAGTTAGAGAAACCATTACATACTCAGCATACTTGAGGCTTCCAACTAGTTTTACCAGAGAAGAGGTCAAGAGCATTGTGGAAGGAACAATCAATGAAATGGGCCTCCTTGACTGCGCAGATCGCTCTATTGGAAACTGGCACTTAAGAGGCATTAGTGGTGGTGAGAAGAAAAGAGTGAGCATTGCACTTGAAATTCTGACAAGGCCTCGCATATTGTTCCTTGATGAACCTACTAGTGGTCTGGATAGTGCCTCGGCTTTCTTTGTTATTCAAACACTCAGAAGCATTGCTCGTGATGGGAGAACAGTTGTTTCATCAGTTCACCAGCCAAGTAGTGAAGTATTTGCACTTTTTGATGACCTCTTCTTACTATCTGGTGGTGAAACTGTTTATTTCGGAGATGCAAAGACGGCTATAGATGTAAGATGGCAAATCTAGCTTGACTCTCAACGCAAATTCTTGATCTTGGTGATTCTTGTTAATTTCATTTTTGTTTTGTAGTTCTTTGCTGAAGCGGGTGTCCCATGTCCTAGTAGAAGAAATCCCTCTGATCACTTCCTACGCTGCATAAACTCAGACTTTGACATTGTAACTGCCACACTGAAAGGATCTCAAAGAATTCGTGTAAGCATTATTTCTAAAGCACCATTTTTGTATCACCACCACCTATAACTTTCCACATTTCAAATGAAATAATATGCAGTAAATCCTTCATTGATTCTCAGGGTTATCAATTTTATACTTCAGTAGTAACAATGAATTTTACAAACAGAGAAGGTAAAAAGAACCACATCCAGAAACACTAAAATTGAATTTTATAAACAAGAACCCCACAATTTGAAAAACATTATCAATTGACCTGATTGTGTTAGAATGATGTCACTGTTTGTCACTTTCCCACCCAGTAGCCACCAATGCAAGCCATTTAGTTTGTGGTTTCGTTTTCTTTCTTCCTTTGGTTTGCACATTTTTTTCCAATATTTTTTATATCTTTTTTTTTCATACATTAAGGTCAATTTGTGATTGACTTGTATTAGGATGTCCCGACATCAGCAGACCCCCTCATGAATTTGGCAACGGCAGAGATCAAAGCTAGACTTGTTGAGAAATACAGGCGTTCAAAGTACGCACATAGGGCGAAAGCTAGGATGCAGGAAATATCAGCAATTGTAAGTCTCGATGCATTTCATGATGTTAGAACTTAGAAGACCTCATCAAAATGCAATCCCTTGCTACTGCTTGTTTTCTGCTATTACAAATCAAAGTTTGATGCTGTGTTTTAAAAATGGAACTTTCTTCACTTTGTTTTAATTGAAAGTGAAATTAGAATTTTCTAGATATAAACAATTTAAACTTCTTTCGATGTCCTTGAATTTTTCTTAATAAATGTCTAGATGAACATTTTAAACATACTATTCACGAAATACCAATGTAGCAGGTTGTGCAATTATGTTCATTTTGGCTTTAGCAAACTCTTATCTTACAATTAGAATGCCAGAAGTTATAGTTTTGACTTCTAATAGTAATGAAATTACATTAAGCGTATATGAACTAGTCCATATTCTGCAGCAAGATCATGTAGATGACATGAAAAGTGGAAGTCAAGCAAGCTGGTGGAGGCAACTTTCAACCTTGCTCCGAAGATCATCTTTGAACATGTCTAGAGATGTGGGCTATTACTGGTTAAGGATATGCATCTATATAGTCGTATCAGTATGTGTTGGTACTATCTATTTCCACGTTGGCACCGGCTATACTGCAATCTTTGCGCGGGCAGCTTGTGGTGCATTCATAACAGGCTTCATGACATTCATGTCTATTGGAGGTTTCCCATCCTTTATAGAAGAAATGAAGGTAGGCTAATATAGACACAGGAATACTTCTGTAATTACTTGAGCGTTTTCTCATACTTGGTTTATTCTTGTAACAGGTATTTTATCGAGAAAGGCTCAATGGGTATTATGGAGTTTCGGTGTTCATCATATCCAACTTCCTGTCTTCATTCCCGTTCTTGGCTGCAATTACTCTCTCTACTGGGACTATCACTTACTATTTTGTGAAATTTCGGACGGAATTTTCTCATTATGTCTTCTTCAGTCTCAATATATTTCTCTGCATTTCTGTGGTAGAGAGCCTCATGATGGTGGTAGCTTCTCTGGTTCCCAACTTCCTCATGGGCATCATAACTGGAGCTGGAATCATGGTAAGTAGATACATGAACTCAAATTTTGATCCTATTTTCCGTTTCTGTTTCCATCATCATCAAGTCTAAGCATCCTTTTCCAACTGAATGGTTGTGTATGCAGGGCATCCTGATGATGACTGCTGGTTTCTTCCGCTTACTGCCGGATCTTCCCAAGCCATTCTGGCGCTACCCGATTTCATTTCTCAGTTATGGCTCATGGTCAATTCAGGTAATTCCTTGTTTACTGTGTATTTGCAAAAGATTTCCACAAGGCACCATACCATCGTGGTCTGATATGTCATCTGATGTATAATCTGTTGAAATGATTTGACAGGGAGCCTATAAGAACGACTTCCTCGGCCTTGAGTTCGAGCCCATGTTCCCTGGCCAACCAAAATTGTCGGGCGAGTATGTGGTCACACATATATTTGGTATTCCATTGGAGCATTCCAAGTGGTGGGACTTGGCTGCTATTGTTGCTATTCTTGTATCGTACCGAGTTCTCTTTTTCTTAATTCTCAAGTTCAAGGAGAGTGCATCCCCATTGTTTCAGACACTCTATACAAAGAGAACACTACACCATCTTGATAAGCGGCCTTCCTTCAGAAAAAATCCCCCATTCCCTTCCAACAGGCACCAACCTCTTCACTCACTATCTTCTCAAGAAGGTCTCAACTCTCCACTCAATTAGAAGCAGCTTATAAGTAATACTGAGAGGTTTATATGCAACAATATATGCTTTGCCGCAGTGTAATATCTTGGAACATGCAGTTTATGTAATTAGTCACTTTTGCTTAGGACAGTTCGTTTCGAACAAAATAGGAAGTTTCTGGTGGAGTTTTATTTGCAGAAACTGTTTATTAATCTTTTTTTTTTTCTTTTTCAATGTGATTGATATCATATAAGGAATAACACAATACATGGGACATTTATATGGAAAATGATGTTCGGACTCAATTAAGGCTTAATTTTGTGGCCTCAATCACATCTGGCAATACATGTCACACCCATGTCATCATTCTTTACCACATTATATATTACAATATGTTATAGAGAAACTGAAATTGAGAGGAATTTGCTGTGTATTTTCATTGATAATAGAGGTCTTTTTATATAGAGGATTACAAGGCATAGAGTCTGAATCATACAAGGAAATGTATTCTCTAGCTTCTTCTAATTAAACCCTATTACCATTAGGTCAAGTAACCTAGAGTTTGGGCCAAACATAAATTAGGGTTTTACTTGAACACTTCCCCTTGTGTTGCCCAAACGCGGTGCTTCTCTCGTTGCCTGGCTAAAAACCTTGCCGAGTAACAAAAGAGTAACAAAAACAAACCCAGTGGGACAAAAATAACCTCGGTCGAAGGGGAAAAAGAGCACAACACACCCTTCACGCTTCGAGACGAACATGTAGACATCTCCCCCTGATGTCTGCGTCTCCCCCTGATGGCTACGGTCATGGGAGTTCAGATAATTTCTGCAAGCCAATTCTTTCCACATGTTTCTCGAACGTGGATTTGGGCAATGACTTAGTAAACAAGTCTGTCACATTGTTCTCAGATCGAACCTGGTTACTTTGATTTTGAGGAGCTTCTATTGTTGCTGATTGTAAAAGAATTTGGGCGATATGTGCTTGGTGTTGTCGCCTTTGATGTAGCTTTGCTTCATTTGTTCAATGCAAGCAGCATTATCCTTATAAATGCTCATTGGCTCATCTGTGGTAGACTTCAGACCACAATTGCCTCAAACATGCGTAACTATTGATCGAAGCCAAATACATTCACGAACTGCTTCGTGAAGAGCAATAATCTCTGCATGATTCGAAGAGGTGGCGACTAAGGTCTGTTTTGTAGACCTCTAAGATATCGCGGTGTTTCCTATGGTGAAAACATAACTAGTTTGGAAGCGACCTTTATGTGGGTCAGAGAGGTACCTAGCATCAGCAAAACCTTCCAAAACACTTATATCGTTTTGGGATGGGGAGAGGGAACGTAATCCATCATGTGTGACGTCCCTGGTTTTTGATGGGTCCGAATCCATCTTCTCTCTGTAAGGATAGAACAAGCCCATATCGATCGTACCACTTAGGTATCGAAAGATATCTTTAACACCAGTCCAATGGTGTCGTGTTGGCGCAGAGCTATATCTAGCTAACAAGTTCACAGCGAAAGAGATGTCTAGTCTTGTGCATTGTGCTAAGTACAATAATGCGCCTATTGCACTTAGGTAGGGCACTTCTGCCTCTAGCACTTCTTCGTCGTCATCTTTTGGACGAAATGGATCATTCTTTGGATCAAGACTACGGACGACCATTGGGGTGCTTGAAGGCTTAATCTTGTCAGTGTTGAAACGCCTAAGCATCTTTTGGGTATAAGTTGATTGATGAATCAGGATACCATTTCTACGGTGCTCAAGTTCCAAACCAAGGCAAAACCGTGTTTTCCTAAGATCTTTCATCTCAAACTCGGATTTCAAGTGTTCAGCGGTTTCCCTTAACTCTTTAAGGGTGCCAATTATGTTCATGTCATCGACATAAACCGCTACTATTGCAAATCCGGAACTTGTCCTTTTTATGAACACACATGGGCATAGTTCATTGTTGACATATCCCTTACCAATCAAGTAGTCACTTAGACGGTTATACCACATCCGTCCGAATTGTTTCAATCCATATAGTGAGCGTTTCAATCTTATAGCAAACACGCTTCGTGGTTTAGAGCCACTTGATTTGGGTAATTGAATTCCATCTGGAACTTTCATGTATATTTTCGTATCTAGATCCCCATATAGATATGTTGTAACCACATCCAAAAGCTGCATGTTCAGTTTTTCAGAAACTACCAAACTGACAAGGTAACAGAACGTTATGACGTCCATTACAGGAGAATAGGTCTCCTCATAGTCGATTTCAGGGTGTTGTGAGAAACCTTGCGCCACAAGGCTAGCTTTGTACCTTACAATCTCTTTTTTCTCATTACGCTTTCTAACGAATATAGATTTGTGACCAACTGGTTTGGTGTTGGGCGGTATTGGCACGATTTTTCCAAATACCTTTCTTTTCGCTAGAGAATCAAGTTCTGCCTGGATTGCATCTTTCCATTTTGGCCAATCAGCTCTACGTTGGCATTCATCAACAGAGCGTGGTTCGATGTCATCGGTCTCAATAATCTCACGTGCCACTGAATATGCGAATACATCATTAATGATGATGGAGCTTCTTTCCCAAGTCACATGTACACTAGTGTAATTTATAGAGATCTCTACTGTCTCAGAGATAGGTTCTGACATTGAGGCATCCCCCAATGATGTCTCTTGGACATAACCATATTCCGGAACATTCTCATGGGACGGATTTTAAGTATCAATGATCAAAGGATTTGTTTGTGCCTCACCAATCAGTCTACCGAGCTTCCTTGCGGGACCTGCGGCCATAGATGCCACATCATTGCTATTCTGGGCAATGGTACCATCTCCTGGTGTCACAGGAGTGGCATTATGTCCAATATTTGGGACATCGATCCTTGCAGGCACGTTTACAGCAGGTATGTGTGATCTAGTCACTTTAGCAACATCAGAAAACGCATCAGGCAGAGTGTCTGCTACCTTCTGGAGCTCAATTATTCTTCACACTTCAAGTTCGGACTGTGCGGTACGGGGATCGAGATGAGACATAGTGGGGACAGTCCACGACAATTCCTGTAAATTCCTGTTGAACTTCTGTGTTCTTACCTCCCCCTAACGACGGGAAGACTGTCTCATCAAAGTGACAATCCGCAAATCTAGCGATAAAGAGATCGCTTGTCAAGGGTTCAAGATAGCGGACAATAGTTGGAGATTCATAGCCAACATAGATGCCCGTTCGTCGTTGTGGACCCATCATAGTACGCCGTGGCGGCGTAATAGACACATAAATGACACACCCAAAAATGCGTAAGTGCCCATCACTAGCTGTAACGCAGAGTAAGATTGAGTTGCAGTGGGTCGTAGACAAATTAGCATCGCTACATGCAATATTGCATATCCCCAAGCAGAAACAGGGAGATTGGTGCGCATAACCAATGTCCGTGTTATCATCTGTAGTCGTTTGATAGCGGCTTCTGCGAGACCATTTTGGGTATGAACATGGGGAACTGGATGCTCTACATCAATCCCCAATGGTCATCGAACGTTTTCGATGTAAACTCCCCAGCATTATCAAGTCGAATTGACTTAATGGGATGGTCAGGGTAGTGAGCCCGTAGACTGATAATCTGGGCGAGGAATTTAGTATAAGCAACATTCCGAGTGGACAACAGCGCGACATGTGACCAGTGTGTCGACACATCAACCAATGCCATAAAGTATTTAAAAAGGTAATTGGTCAACATATATTCCCTTAGATTCTCTGTAACAACGAAATGAGTATTTTAGGATCCTTTGCGTAGGATGGTCTCGGTCCTAATTTCCCGAAGGAACAGGCTTTACAAAATGAGTGAGGGGCCTTAGAAGCAATCAATGAGGATTTTGGTTGGGCCTGAGCGCCTGTAGTGCTATTAGAAGCAAAATGCGTGACTACATCTCCCATCATGGCGTTGGAGCCATGGGAATTGGTATTTATGGCGTCATGGCTATTGGGAGGAACAACCATGGCGTCATGCTCATGGTTGGCGCCATTGATGGCATCATCACAAGGGATGTGGGCGGTCCTTTGGCAGCCCAAGACAGCTGAAGCGCCAGAAGCTGCAGTTGTTGCTGTCTTACTAAGTCCTGCAATCAATTTTCGATTCTTGCTTCTTCTCACTCTGAAGAATGGATGTCCGTGCGAAGTCTTTAGTATACGGAGCATCATATCATGACCAAGATGTCCTAGTCGGTCATGCCAAAGCCAGTATGTGTCTGAATCCAAGAGATCTTCTCTTATGACATTATTGGATTCAATAGGTCGAATTGTAGTGACATACAGTCCACTAGATTGACACATAAGCTTCTCTAAGATGCGCTTTCATTCCCAATCATTACAGGTAATGTAAAGGAACTCTTTTCCGTTCTCATTATAAGTTTCCGCGTGGAATCTGTTGGTTCTTATATCTTTAAAGCTCAATAAGGTTCAATTTGCCTTAGGAGTGTAGAGAGCTTCAGTGACTTTAATCAAGGTGCCAGTTGGCAATAGGAATTGGGTCATTCCATGTCCTTGAACTAAACCTGATGGCCCAGCCATCGTAGTCACAGAAAAATATGTAGGCAACATCTCTAAGAATAATTGCCTATGTCATAGAATAGTGTGCGTAGTCGCGCTATCCGCAAGACATTGAAGTTCATCCATTCCTAAAAGAAAAGTTCATAATTAAAAAGGAGTCATACAGAAAAGAACTTAACTTTTATTAATAAGCCAAATGGAATTACATCATCGTTTCTTTGACCAAGGAAAATCTAATCCAATAAACTAGCTATGCAAAACAATGGTAGTCGTCTAACCCCTTTGGGTAATTCCAATGAAAATGTGACTAGGTGAGTAGAGAGATGTCGGTGGAGCAAGGCTCCTGTAAGTACCACTTATCTCAAAACCTTCCTAGACATCATAATTACATTGAGTACGCCTACTTTGAAGAAAGACTAATACCATTGGCATCTACTACAAAATAATATGGCAATTGCCTACATCTCTTGGAAAATAAAAAGACTTAATCAAAATGGCCAGTTTCTGGGTCTTGATCCTTGTAGTCTTCAACCCTTAGATCGAGATCACCATCTTGATCTTCTTGTTCCATGTAATTTGCCTCCCTTGCTTCACGATACGACTTGTATGCGTATGCAACGTTCTGGGATGCTATACACGCCTTTGCCCAATGTCCAGTTGATCCACATCGAAGACAAACATCATTATGGTCAGGCTCCCTTGATTGAGACGCCTTTGGGGCGCGATTTGGACGACCATTACTCTTGGTGGCGTTACCACCATGGTCAGAGGCTCCATCTCTCTCTCTTTCTTCACACGTTGACCTCCATAGTTCCGTGCACGTCTCTCTTGGCGATTTCCTTCCTCTTTAGGACGAGAATATGGACCAGAACTTCCAGAATTATCCCTACTCTTAGGGTTTCACTCCTTGGGTACTCCCTTGGGGGCGCAACTATAGTTAGACTCCGGAATAGACTTAGTTCCCATGGGTCTAGCATTATAGTTCTTCACAAGGATATTGTCGTGCTTCTCAGCTACGTTCATGGTGCTCAGCTACGTTCATGGCGCTAATGAGCTCATGAAACCTTGTGATACGTCCTGCATTCACATCAATCCGATAATTCTTTGAAATCATCAGGGCAGAGACGGGGAAGGTAGAGAGAGTCTTCTCGATCAACATTGTACCAGTTATGGTTTTGCCACAAAACTCCATCAAGGACTTGATACGAAGAGCTTCCGTGTAACGTCCCGAACCTAAATTTACCAGTTTACGAGTCTTTCGATGGGTAAACGACATTTACATTTACTTTCTGACTCTGTTTCGATATTTTAGGGGGCCCTAAAAGTTGGCTTTTTGTTCGGGTCAAAATTTGAGAAAATGTTCTTCATGAAAGTTGTAGAGGACGTTAAACCTAGCGCGTGCATATTTGGTACATAAAAATCAGAGTTCGTATGCGAAAGTTATAAGCGAAATATAAAAGTTACTATTTATGATAGATTGGTATAAATTTGAAAAGTTACTGTAGCTGGTAACTTTTCTTTCTTTTCTCTCTCCTTCGCTCTCTCTGTCTCTCTTATGCAACTCTCTCTTTCTCTCTTCTGCAACTCTCTCTTCCACCACCTCTAGGCCACCAAATGGCGAGCTGCGAGCATCAATAGATTCGTCTCCTCCTCCTTAACACGCATGTGAGAGTTGTTTACGGCGATTTGGCCGGAAATGTGGAGATCGAAGCCAACATTTTTACTGTAGCGAATTGGTCATCGCCGATTTCCGGCCACCTCCGGTCATAAAGTCAGATCCATTAGAAGCGCCTTGAGCCACTCTTCATGCTCACCAAGTTTCATAACCCAGATCGAAGCATGGAGGAAGAAAGCATAATTGGAAAATTTCACTGTACTTCGGAGTGCTTAATTGTTCGGCCACTTCAAGGAATTTTTTGACTTTGTCACAGTTGAGAAAGTTATTGGAAATGTTGAGATGATGCTGTGGATGAAATTTGGTGGCCGGAGGAGGAGTTGGCCGCAGCATGAATAGTGCGACGGTGAATAGTGCGGTGTATGAACAGTGATTTATATTATGTTTTTTTTTAGCTAGTTAAATCCTATATTTGTTGAAGATTTTGTAAATGTGATTTTGGTGGATTTTGGAGTGATTTGTTATGGATTAGGAATTTCTGAAGTTTAGTGAGACGGGCGTCGATTATGGGAATCCGACCTTCGTATTTTCCCTTGTTTTCGCTTTGGAATACTTAATCGATGAATTGGTAATAGTGGTAAAGTTTGGATTGAATCCAAGAAGAAGTGGATAGGTGATTTATGAGGATATGATGTGGGAATTATATTTAATTTCTGGATTGTTATTCACGAATTATAATTGTGTACAGGATGACGTACCGAGCTACTGCTCGATGAAAAAACTCATATGCATGATCGCCTAAATAGTACTGTGAGTGGACATTTATTTTAAATTAAATGTGCATTCAATATATTTTTATTTTCCGATTGAGGTTTAATTTATTATTTGAATTATCGAGATTTTATTGAGTTTTATTTATGAATTACGAGGTTAGTATTGAAATTCCTTCTCGAGTGCTTTTAGTTGATTTTCGAGATAGTTATCTATGAGTTATTGAGTTGGGAAATGATTTTTGGGAAGTGACTGATTTAGAAAATATTATGAGAATTATTGATTTCGAATATCAGTTTTTATGAAGATATACGAGTACGAAGGATTTAGCAAATATTTGAGCATGATGGATTTATCGAGATTTATTGAGTTTGAGCTCCGCATTTATCAGCCTTGAAGTTAGATTGAGTTTTCTTTCCAAAAACATTTATTGATTTATAGAGTATTTGATTTATGTTTTCGAGGATTTATTGAGATATTGAGGTTTGAGTTAGCGAGTTAATCCTGAGTTATGCTTTCGGTGAATTATTAATGATTTATTGAAGTAATATCGAGTTTCTTTCCGAAAGCAAGTAATTGGAAGAGGTTATTTTCAGTTTCTTGGGGAGGCTATTCAGTTTATTGAGGAGGCTATCAGTCAGCGCATGCATGCATTACCTAGTTGGCAGTTTCTTCTAGGTGATAGTCTGGTTGGCAGTCCCTTCCAGACTACATCCAGGTTGGCAGTCCCTTCCGATGCATCACCTGGTTGGCAGTCCCTTCCGATGCGTCACCTGGTTGGCAGTCCCTTCCAGATGACATGAGGTAGTTAGTAGGTAGTCCCTTATAACTACCTGTCGCTAGTTGGCAGTCCTTTCTACCCACCGCCTCCTATTCCGGTTGGCAGTCCCTTCCAGATGACATGAGGTAGTTAGTTGGCAATCCCTTCTAACTACCTGTGGCTAGTTGGCAGTCCTTTCTATCCATCGCCTCTTATTCTGGTTGACAGTCCCTTCCAATGCGTCATCTGGGTGGCAGTCCCTCCTAGATGGCATGAGATGACTAGACAGCAGTCCTTCCTAGTCATCAAATGAGCCTCTTGAAAAGATATTTTTATAAGGATTGAGGATGAGATTTTAAGAGATTGCAAGATGTTCTATTTCTACGTGATTAACATTGCAGTAAAGATGATGATTAAAAGTATTTCCAAGATTGTTACTGCATGCGAGGTTTTAGAGAATAACTTGGGAAAGCATTAAGTTTTACTTATTCATTTGAAATTACTTATTTTTCGTCCACTCACTCTAACGGATTTTAAATGTTTTCCCCTGGGCCCTTCGGTTTTAAATGCCCAGTTTGCAGGCCAGTTTAGCTTGAGGTCGAGCGTACTTTGGGTTGAGGCATAGCTATCATAGCTTCCGCATTATAAAAGTATTGGTCGTTTATCTTGTATTCTACCTTCTTGTACTCCTAAGAAATAGATTGCTCTGATAACTCTTGAGATTAATATTCTTAAGTTCAGAATTGTTTGTGAAATGAGAGATGTTGTGATATAGGGAGAGGGTGGCTCCAGGAGAATAAGGATGAATGATTTAGAAGTGTAAATGTTTTTCTACAGGTTTTGGGTTGTCAATTTTTAGGGGAAGTTCTGTCAAATTTTAGGTAGAATTTCTTCTAAGGTGGGCCCCGCAGGGCCTCTTTGGATTTCAAGGTGAAATCTGGGGCGAGTCCTGTCATTCCGAGTTATAATCAAGCACAAAATTGAAATCACAAAAGCGGAGGCTATCCCATCTCACTTCTAAATCAGGAAGCAGGGAGTCACGAACGTTGGCAAAGTGCTGCTCAAGTTCTAACCATAGCTTTCTTGGGTCTTCCTCATTGAGGTATTCACTTTGGAGCGTGTCATTTATGTTCCAGAAGTCCATCAGCCTTAAGATGTTGGCGCACATCTCGGACCCACCTATGGTATCCTGCGCCAGTTGTCTCTAGTGGAACAAAGTTCAACTTGTTAAGGAAATTTGTTCAGGTTACTCATCCTGAAAAACAACACAAGATTAGGGTTAGTTTTGGAGCGAAAAAGGCTACCACAAAAAATTATTAAATTTCTTAGTGTAGTCGTTTCCAAGAAATTAAGGATTTTCTGAGCGTAGTCGCTTCTAAGAAAATCCAATTCCAAGTGGGGTTTTGGATTAGATCGAAACAATAATGTGTGTGGTCGATCGTTTTTCTTCTCAACAAACTCTAAGTTTGGAGGACTCTACAAGTTCTAAGCTTGGAGTGAGCACGAACCCCCACAATTATGCTATTTGTCTCCCTTATGAAGAAGAAAGGGGGGTAGAAGAAGGGAGGTTGGAAGTCCCCGAGAAAAGGAAGAAAATAATTAAAAAAAACTTCAAAAATGGGAACTTTTAGAAAAGTTTACCTTGAAAAGTGGCCGGAAATCTTGACCAGAAAAATTGGCAGGAAAAAGTCGCAGGAAAAGTAACCGAAAAGTCGCCGGAAGTTGACCGGAAAAGTCACTTGCGGTGGTTGACGGACGGTTGACCGAGCTACTGACATGGCACCTTCTGCTGACGTGGTAGTCGGCTGCTCGTGGCTCATGTTGTAATACTTTGGAAATTCGTTATTAATTCCTAAATGTTTCCTGGAATTAATAAAGTGTTTGTTTGTACGAGTTCGTGGTTCGAGGGTGGAGTTGAATTATTTTCGGACGGATAATTATTCGAAATGAACATTTTATGAGGGTTATGAAGTTGACTTTTTATACGTAAGGATTTTTTGGAAACTTCCTTCACGAAAGTTGTAGAGTGCGTTGATATGAGTTCGTGGACATGTGGAACACTAAAATCGGAGTTCGTATTAAGAAGTTATGAAGGATTGAAAATTTGGGAATTTGGGAATTTTCTATAAATATGAGAAAAATCCGGATTATTTCATAAATCCCAAATTTCCCTTTTTTATGTTTTCCTCCCCAGGACTCTCTCTGTTCTCTCTCCTCCACGTGACCCGACTAGAGGCGATACCTGGTTCCCGACCCGACTCAATCTTCTCTGTCCGACGCCCACCGGCGACTCTACCACAAGTGTTGGACTCAGACTAGCGTCGCCGTTCGCTGTCTAGTGCTCGCCGTCAACAACAATCGCCGGAAGTAGCGGATCGGAGCGCCCAAAGTTGGAGCTTTCGGGATCCGACCGGTTCTTCCATATTCTGACGTCATCTGGTCCGATCTATCTCAGCTTTGGAATGTACTCTTCCTCCTGATCATCCTCATATAAGCCTTGCATCATGATTTGGGATGTAGAGAGCTAGATCAAAGTTTGACTTTTTTTGACGGTCCACAACGAGTCTTGAATCTGATCAGAGGGCCGAGATTAATCCAACTTCCAAGTTTGATCTAGGATGATCTAGACCGAATCTCGCTTAGCTCCAAGTATGAAAGTTGATCACCTCGTCATTTTGAACAAGTTTGTGGTTGACGACTTTTGCATCGGAGGTGGTTGACCCGTCGTTGACCGCCGCTGTTAACCATCCGCTGACTCGCCGCTTGTGGTGGCAGGTGGCAGCGCGTCCAGCCTTATTTTTGTAATCTGTTTTCATATTATTCATCTATACATCGATACGGTCATTTTGATATGTTATAAGGTCAGTTTGGAGAAAGTTTATGAGTTATCTTTGGTTTGCAATCCGCGAGGATCCCAACGTTGGATCTTTGTATAATTTTGATAGGATGATCCCAAGGGCGATCCGTGAGAATCCGACCGTTGGATTGTCGTTTAAGTGTGTTATGAATCAATTGCTAAGTTAGGATCGTATTTGTTTAGGTGTTTGACGGTTTTGGTTGGGCGGACAGTTGTGATTGTGATTGTGATTTGGGGCTGTATTGAAGACGCAGCTAGATTTGAGGTGAGTAAATCTCACGGTGTTTCGGTTGATAATTAGTTCTGTTTTATTTTAGTAGATTTAATTGTTAGTATGCAAAATCATATTTATAAAAATAAATTATTTGTTTTAAAATATATGAACTTGATCGACAACGGTTCATGGGTAAGTTAAAACAATGTTTTGATATAAAATGATTTTCGAGAGGAATAATTTATAAAACTATAGTTGGTATTAGTGATTCTTCCTGCGTGAATGACTATATATATATATATATATATATTTACGTGGAATATATATATTGGATGGTGTGACATTGGAGAAGTTGTGTTTGAGAGTGTGATTAAATATATTGTAATACCAAAGTGGCGACCAAAGTGACGATAGTTTATATTGTAATACCAAAGTGGTGACCAAAGTGGCGATAGTTTATATTGTAATACCAAAGTGGTGACCAAAGTGGCGATAGTTTATATTGTAATACCAAAGTGGTGACCAAAGTGGCGATAGTTTATATTGTAATACCAAAGTGGTGACCAAGGTGGCGATAGTTTATACAGTAGTACCCAAGTGGCGATAATTGATGTGTTGATTGTTATGAAGAGGATAGGAATTAATGTTGAGTGATTGAGATTTGAGATTGTTGATGGGTGATCATCTACTTTAGTCAAAGTCGATGGGTAAACATCTACTATCGACTTTAGTTTGGAGTTGATGGGTGATCATCTACTTTAGTCAAAGTTAATGGGTGAACATCGACTATCGACTTTAGTTTGGAGTTGATGGGTGATCATTGAATTTAGTGTGGGTTGTTTGACTTCTTCATTGATTTTCCTTTTCCTTCTAATTGTTGAATTTTAAGTAATCTCCTGAACTAAGTTATAGGCAGGGATTACTGCCTTTTGAATTGTTTGTTTTAATGTAATATCCTGAACTAAATTATATGCAGGGATTACCACTTTTTGAATTGTTTGTTTAATGTAAATTCCTGAACTAAACTCTATGCATGGATTTATATGATTTCTATTGTTGTTTTTAATGTGATCTCCTGAACTATGTTTCCATGTAGGGATTACTGATTTTACTTAATTCAATTGTAAGTGTGGTTGTGGTTTGAGACTTATAGTGAGTTGTGAATGAGTTGTGAGGTCATCGTTTTGACAAATACTTTATGTTGAGGGGAAGTGAGTGTGATTTGTCGTTGAGATGATATGATATGATATGAACTTGATGTTTGGTTGTGTTTTGTGAAATTAATTAATGTTGCTTTAATTCATCTCATGAGTTGAGAAATTATAAGCATGCGTGACGTGAGTCACTTTATTTTAGTTTACTCATATGCGCTTAAAAAGCTTACCGAGTTTGTTTTGTTCAATCCCGGTGCACTATTCTATGGTGTAGGAGTTTTTGTGCAGGTTAGAATGTCAATTAATCGTCGTCGAAGCTGAGGTGTACATTGGGTAGCGTGGACGTCGAATGGTACTCTTAGTTTTAAGTCTTCCATTGTGTAGTGAGTTGTGGTGGGTGTGCTTACTTATTGAATTGTCATTCAGCTTGATTTGTAAACTATCTGTAATGTAATATGTGACTCTAAAGAACGAGTCGGTATTGACATTGTGAGCTCAGTTGTTTTGTTGCTTAATTTAAATGAAAAATTTTCTATGTGTTTTTCTTGTGCTTATTAAGTTATCGCGTTTCGGATTTGAATTTAATTATTTAAAATTTGGGGCGTGACATAGATGACCAAATCATGTGTCCACTTTGCTTTCCTCATATTGTAGGTTACCTCCCTCTAAACATATATTCCCTCAATTCTAAATATGGATCTGAGCACCAATTAAAAGGTTTACTACAAAAAAATTGGGTTACCTCCCTCAGAACATATATTCCATTGAATTGGGTTTATTTATTTACAACTTACTCTGTTTTGTGTTTCCGAATATTCAATTTGTTATGCAGCTAAATATGTGAAGGAGCAAAACCAATTTTTTCCGTTGGGAAGTATTGGGATTCTTGCAACTACAATGGTCATGGTTTGGACTACAACCAAGGTATAATTTATTGATATCTATTGAGCACCAATTCAACAAATCAGATCAAAGAACCACAGTCACTTCAGTTATTCTATATGAATAAAGTTATATAGGCGTGATGAAGCTCTAATATGAATAATTAAAATACCTCAAGGTTGATAGTATTAGTTAATATAGAAAGGTTAGCTTGAATTTAGTAGTAATTACTTTACTTTGGCTCTCTCTCTCTCTCTCTCTCTCTCTCAACTGCATTTGACTTCACAACCAAGGGAGTTCTTCAGGTACCATCCATTTTCAATCGGACTGAGATGTTCAACTCCCAGCTGATTGCTACACCCACATATGCACATATAAAATCTTTCTCTTGAGTGAACATATGCATTTGTTCTTGTTTTGACCATTGGATATGAGTCCTGGCCATTATAATCATTAGTATCCAACAATTTATGCCAAGTTTTCAAACATTTTAGTTATGAACCTGTCTATTTCTATATAAGAAACTAAAATAGGCAACTTTTACATCAAAATATATTCTCGTCTAAGCACATGAGTGCAAGCACATGAGTGCCCCAAGTATGCTTAGTCATGTTATATTAGTTCATTTCTACAAGACTGGCATCTTAATTGAGATTTCCTATTAACATGTTGTGTTTGTTTCTCCCCTATTTTGGTGATAATCATGCATGCTTCTGTATAGGAAGCTGTCAAGGGACAATTATGGAGATTACATGATCCCCAAAGGAAGCCACAAGGTGTAATACAGTAGTATAACTAGCTAGTTCCTATATTTAACTTGTGTCTAGTAGAAATTTTTCCTTCATTAAGTATTTGGACTTGTCTACAGATTTAGATTAGTAGATATGAGCCATTTTAAACTGATGCTCATGATTGTATTTGTGTACATGAGACAATGGTGGATTAGTGAAAATTGCAATGAATGATTTTGGATGTGTATTTTATGATTTTATGAATGGGCAATTTTAATTTTCAGATGCTTGCATATCAATTGTAACAGGGGACTACTAATATGCATATCTCAAATTGCAAGCTACAACAGAGCACACTAAAATGTGTGGTTGCAGCTGAACAAAAACAACACAAAAAACAATTAGAAGTCTATTGTCTTTTTTGGCATTGGGACGACAAAAAATTGTAGTCTAGATGGCAAAACAACAACATAAGTTAGACGAAAGTGTTGGCTAAAGCGTATAATAACAACAAATAAGTGTGGTTGGAATTAATCACAGACAATGTAAAAGACTTAATAAAAGACCTTTCACACGACACTTAAGTGTCCTATGAATGTACCCTAGAGCGACATTTAATTGTAGTATGAAATACTTTACGACCACAGATAATTGTTGTTTAAAGTCAATTTACACAACATTCAATTGTTGTTGTATGGCAGAAGAGACTACATATGAGCCTTCATATTTCTTACTTAAGGGCATTCATGCCACACAATTAACCCGAAATCTGTCTTGCAAATATGATTCACACAACAGAATTTATAAGTCTGTAGTTGTTTTTCTTCTCAGACAACACAAAACTGTTGTGTTATCACTTTTAAAGATACAAATCACATTGGGAGACAAGACTTTTATTTGTTTATGTCATCTGAAAAATCAGACGACAGAACACTTATGTCGTCTGATACCCCCAAGACACGACACCGTACTAGACGACATATTTTGGTTCGTTCAGACGACAGAACAATTCTGTCGTCTGAAGGCCTTTTTGGCATAGTGAACCTACCTTAATTTTCCTTTCTAAAACCCTAGCATAGAAGAGACAATTGAGTCGATCACTCACAGGCTCGGCTACAAAGACTGCTTCTGCGTCCCACATGAACAGGACTCCCAAGGGCTTGCTATCATCTGGACGGATGAAACGCATGTTGATGTGCACAGTCACTCACCCAATCATATAGATACTGTGATTGGAAAACCAGGCAATGATTTATGGTGATTCACAGGCATATATGGTGTTGCCACAAGAGGTGGAAGAGACCGCACTTGGGAACTCATTAGAACCCTAGCGGCCCAACATTGTCTTCTGCCATGGTTGATGGCAGGAGATTTTAATGAAGTCTTGTGGCGTAAAGATAAATCTAGAGGACCCCCTAGAGCATTAGTGGCAATGACCAAGTTCAGATGTACAATGGCTTCATGTGGACTCATCGATATGGGATATGTGGGAAGTATGTTCACATGGTCAAACTGTTTTCCAAAGGAACGACTAGAACGAGGATTTCAGAATATTCAATGGCGTGATAGGTTTCCATACAGCAGGGTAATCACTCTCAATCCCTCGGAGTCAGATCACTACCCTATTCTCATTGAAGCATTTAGTGAGAAACAAATTCGAAGGAAAACAAGCAGACCTTTTTGTTTTGAGGAATGCTGGTTTGGAAGGGAAGAATGTCGAAAGATCATTCAGCAGGAATGGCCCATGCCAAGCAGGGGTAATGCATTGCAACACATTGGTTGTAAAACGAAAGCTTTGGGAGACAAGTTACTTGTGTGGCATCGTACTGATTTTAATCAACAGCAAACTGAAATGAGGGTGTTGCAGGAAAAACTAAATGATCTGATGTGGCAACCTCACTCTCTGCCACTGTACGAACAGCAAAGAAAGCTTCATATTCGATATAGTCAACTTTTGTCCTTGCAAGAGAAGTATTGGAAACAAAGGTCTCGGGCTTTGTGGTTAAAGGAAGGAGACAGAAATACGGCCTACTTCCACCGGAAAGTAAGTAACCAGACAATAGAAATTATATAAAGGGGCTACTAGATGAAAATAGTCTTTGGCAAACTGAGCCACAGGAGATTCAAAGACTTTTAATGGAGTATTTTCATGGTAGAACATGTGAGTCCAGAATCAATTGCAGAAGTTGTTACTGCAACTCCTTGCCGTGTGACACAAGACATGAATGAAGCATTATTGGCCTCGTATACTAATGAGGAAATAACGAAGGCCCTCTTCCAAATGCATCCATCGAAAAGTCCTGGCCCTGATGGTATGTCCCCCTTCTTCTACCAAGAATATTGGGATATTGTCAGTGAAGATGTATGTTTAGCTGTCAGAAACCTCCTTGAAAAAGGTGAAATGTGGCCGGATTCAAACTATACGTACTTGTGTTTGATACCTAAAATACAGAATCCTAAAGAAGCAATGCATTTTAGACCCATAGCTTTTAAAGAATGCAATCTAATATTATTGAATTGAAAAGTCTATAGAAAATCAATGTAATATTTTGTTGGTATAATTATTGTCTTCAATAGTCATTTTATAGTAGGTTGTATATGTCATTTAATAATTCATAATAAAGTGAGGTTAAGTGAGCAGATTTGGAGGTCCCAATAGCAACACTCATCTCTTTACTAGTTAAGAAATCACTAATGCGAACAAGTATAGTTTTTCTCCTTAATCATTCGGTCTGACGATTCCATAATTAGTAATCATTTAAAGATATAGGAGTATAAATTACAGGGTATTATTTACCATACAAAATATATATTTATATGGGGTCAGATAAATCACTATCCAAATCATAGTCAATATTTTATTCTAATTCTATATCATTTTTTTAATGAAGGTAGAGCCAATATATTTATCAAAAGTTAGAATGACCATTACATACCATTCCGCTGCTAACTAGACAAACAAAAAGATATGTTAGTACCCACAATGGTACATATAATTAGGTCATTCATTTGACATTATATACATTGAAATAATATGAATCCTCCATCAGTACTACTCCAGAAGATTCGCTAAAGACACAAAAGTGCTTATCCTAAAAAATTTAGGGAATTATTGAAAGTAAACTAAATTACTAACCTAGAGTTCCCTAAAAAAAGGGAAATAAAAGTGCTTAGTATAAAAGTACCGGACATAACCATATCGTCAGTACCTTTTTACTTAGCCTAGGTTACATCCGATCCGAATCCGTTAACCCGTTTAATAAACGGATCGGATTTGGATTTAGGTCGATCCGATCCGTTAATGATCCGACCCGTTTTAGTAATAAAAAAATATTATTTTTTATTAATATATTATTATTTTTTAAATGGGTTAAATACTTGTTACTCCTCATACTTTTCCCTGAAAAACAGTTTGGTCCCTCACCTTTTAAATTAAACTGAATAGTCATTATTCTCTTTAATTCTCATATAACAAGTCCAAAATGATTCGAAATGGCTATTATGCCCCTCATTTTCTATTTTTATTATTATTATTTTTTTTTCTCCCTTTTTTTATACTCTCTCTCTCTCTCCTAGCCGCACGGTCTCTCTCTCTCTCTCTCCCTCAACCTCTCTTCTTCTTCTCTTCCTCTCCCATCACTGGAGACCACCACTTCCGGCCACCATCTCACAGCGCCACCATCACCAGTTGAATCCAGACCATTTTTATTAAAATGAAGCCTCTGAAAACCTAGAGAGAGAAACAAAGCGAAGACGCAGACACTCAGATCCAGAAGAGAGAGAGAAGAGCTATGGCGGACGACAAGCAACCGATAGTGACAGAGAGGCGCCGGAACCGAGGTGTCGGTGCTGTCCAGCGCCTTGGAGCGCCTCCGAGCTCTCCAGCAAGGCGGCCGCCGCTCTGAAAACGCCGACGACCGGTTCCAGATCAAAATGGAGAAGCAGATCTACGACACTGTTGACGAGGACGAGTACGACGCCATCATCGCCAAGCAGAGCGAGGAGTTCGGGGACTTCATCGAGGACGACGACGGCCTAGGGTACCGTGACGACGACGAGGAAGAGGACTGGACCCGCCACGGGCTTCCGACGTCGTCGGATGAATCGGATGGCGATATGAGGCCCAGGAGGAGGAAGACGGTGGAGAATAAGGAGAAGGAGAAGGAGCCGCGGCCCAAAAAACCCAATTCGTCACTTACGGTGGCGGCGATGATGGGGAAGCAGAGGCTTTCATCGATGTTCACGTCGCCGGTGTTTAATAAAAATAGGGATGGTGACAAGGCCAAAGGATTGTCTTGTGATAGCATTGTGGATGATGTGATTACCGAGTTTGTGCCGGACGAGGCTGATAGAGAGAGACGGATGAGGGCACAGCCGGCGAGGAGTTTCGTTCCGATTATCGGAGTTAAGAGTGAGAGAGTGAGAGAGGCGGTGCATGTCGATGGTGAGGCTTGGGCTTGGGTCGATTTGGGTGCTGGATCGATTGGAGGTGGCGGCGTGATGAAATGGTGGCCGGAGATGGTTCTCCGGTGGTTGCAGAGGGAAGAAGAAGATGAGAGGTCGAGGGAGGGAGGGAGGGAGGGAGAGAGAGAGAGAGAGAGAGAGAGTATAAAAAAGGGAGAAAATTAAAAAAATAGAGAAAAAAATAAAAATAATAATAAAAATAGAAAATGAGGGGCATAATAGTCATTTCGGATCATTTTGGACTTGTTATATGAGAATTAGAGAGAATAAGGACTATTCAGTTTAATTTAAATTGTGAGGGACCAAACTGTTTTTCAGGGAAAAGTATGAGGAGTAACAAGTATTTAACCATTTTTAAAAATATAAAATATAAAATATTAAAGATTTCTAATATTACTTTTTTGCAGAAATCTAAGAGGCAGTCTTCGTAATTTTATTTTTGACAATGTAATTTTATTTTTGGTGATACTCTTCATGTAGATCATGTTATTTTAATATTTTATTATTATCTTATGAGATATTATGATATAAATTTAATATTACTATTTAAAATTTAAAAATATTTGAAATTATAAACGGATCGGATTAGAGGATCGGGTATCCGTTAATCCGACGGATACGGATTTGGATCGAGGTATCAATGATCTGCCGGGTTAACGGAGCGGGTTTGGATAGAAATTTTTTTTTTTAGTAAACGGATTTGGATTTAGGTCGATCCGATAAGAACCCGGTCCATTTACAGGCCTACGGCGCTACCCCATTCCTGATCTGTGGAGAAGCCCACCTATATCGGATGCGACGACTACCAAGGATCGAAACTGCCAAAGGTTGAGCATGGCTGCACCCTCCAGATTGGATCGGCCCACGCCACGAAAACCTTTCCACCTGCAGAGAGACCTCGATACAATGAAGCAAAACGGCTACTCACTCTTTCCACGTCCACTACCGACTATCCTCGCCCTCCGGCTACGCAGTCACTGGGGTTTGGAGAAACTGATATTTGCTAGAGGATTGAGTTGCCCTGCTTTATGAACTCGGTCAGTTGAATTAGGAACAAGGTTGAAGATGACATGACTCGAGCGCAGGGTTCTAATGGTGCCAACCGAGTGGGTCTGCATCGCCGGAGTCTCGGATCAAATGGATTTGATCAAGATAGAAACACCACCACATTTGTCGGATTTGAGGAAGCGAGCAATACAGCCGATGGGGAATTAGAGGCCAGCTTTGGTGTTGTGGGAGGTGGACTTCTTGGCAACTCCGGAGCCAAGCGATTTGGGTTTGTGGGAGCTCAGAGAGAGAAGAGAAGATGGTGGGTAGGTATGGGTTTATGGAGGCTAGCAGAAAACTTGGATTTGAGGGAGGCAGTGATTTTGGTAGCTGGAGATCGAAGAAGAAGAAGATCAGGTCGAAGAAGAAGAAGATTTGGTTGATTTTTGTTGTGGTGTTTTTTTTTTCCTTGAAATGACAATTTTAGCCCCTAAAAGTGGGCTCCTTTGTCAGACTTAACGTCCAAATTGGACGGAGAATGAGACATTGGACACGAAAGCCTAAAATTAGAAAGTTTGGGAGGTAAAAATTTAAAATTAAAAGTAGAGGGGGTGAAACGATGACACCCCTAAACCTTAGGGGGGTAAACTGAAATTAATCCTTAATAATATTATAGACAGGAGTTTTGGCTTTCTTTTTACTATTTAGTTGGAATGGAGATTATGATTTTGATTTTGTTTCACCGTTGAGTTTACAATTTATTCTTTAATGAGATACCTTTATTTACTCATATACATATACAATTGATCGATGATTCTATCAGTCTAAATAAGCAACGGGACTACACGGAAACATTTAGTGCTAGAAGAAGGAGTGGATTTTGAAGAAACTCAGCAAGAAGGATATTTTGTAATATAGAGCTCATATAATCAAGACATTTGCAGAACATAGACACATTTGGATCTATGCAAATTTAGAGTTTTAGAAATTGTTTAGGGCTTAGGATGCAAGTCGATCACTAACCAGGTCATAGCCCAATTGTAAACTCTAGCCTACTAAATCAATCAGCTTTTTGTATATTTGTATTTTTTTGTTTTTAATCAATGGTTGATTGTATTAGAAGATCCAAATGATCAAACCAAATACAAGAGGTATAAGACCCCAGCAAAAGAGGTACATAAGCCTAGAGGCACATAGGCACAGTAAATGAGGCACAAAGGCCCAACAAACATGTAATAAAACCTACGATGGGTCTAACCCAGATACAAGACAAAAGCCCAAAGAAAAAACTAGCAAACCCTAGCAACATATCAAACTGCCATCGAGGGATCTGCAACAGCAAAATCCCGCCACCAAATTCGAGCCATTTCTTGAACAGAAGCAACCATCGTAGAGCCATATCACACCACCTCCTCCACTGATTGGAACACACATAGGGCTCAAGAACGCCGAAGAGAAAAGTAACCGTAGAGGGCGTGATTGCTAAGACAATCTGAACAACCTCTTTAAAGTGGACAAAAAATCCGCCAATGGGCGAAAGATTGCCTAGATGTGATGGAGAAGTAAGTAGATCTGGAAGCCACGGTAGTCAAACTCATCCAAAGAAAGAATGAACAAAACTCAGCTAGATAAAGAAGAATCTAGTGGCTTGATAGGAAATTTAGTTTGTGGAGATGAAGAATGAGGAAATGTGGAATGGAGAGAAGGTGAAAGTGGTGATGAACAGAGAACTCTAAATTTGTATGGTGTCACTGTTATGTTTAGTTTTCCTTAATGAAACATTACTTTTATAGATCTTTTGCAGCAATTCAAATTTCAGGCATCTTCTGAATTCACCAAGTCACTGTCACTGGCCATGCCATCTTGCATGTCACCGGCCAAGTCATTCGATTCAAGGGTAGAATTGAAATAAAAAATGTCATTAAGTGGATTAATTTAACATAAAGTCATAAACTTATGGACTGTTTTAACATAATGAATAACTTTGACCTGATTTAGCATCTTCTGAATTCACCAAGTCACTGTCACTGGCCATGCCATATTGCATGTCACTGGCCAAGTCATTCGATTCAAGGGTAGAATTGAAATAAAAAATGTCTTTGAGAGAGAGAGAGAGTTTGACACAGAGAATCGAATGTGTGTATTATTCATCTCACCATAAGGAGCCTTATATAGGACTACATGGTTTACACGAAAGGGTAATGCATAATTACCATCCAATCACTCCTACAATTACAACCTATCAATCACCAATCTATAGGGATAGGCACCTATTACTCAACATCTATTTACATGATTATCCACAAATATTTACAACACTCCCCTTTGGATATTCCATGTCAATAGTGTTGCATAGGCTGAGCGCTTCTAAGTTGCCTCGTCAAAAACCTTGCCAAGTAATAAAAACCCTGTGGGAAAAAAAACAATCTTGGT
>BDJD01003339.1:43262-69154 GCA_002564525.1 Rosa multiflora | reverse complement strand
AACTGAAAAGTTTGATTTGGTGTTTTTGTTTTCATGGCTAGGTACCTTTTGCTTTTCATTTGTTTTGTTCCTCTGCATCAACACAACAAAGATTTGAGATTTTGTAATGCATTTTAGAGAACCAGTGACTTGTAATGCTTACTGCTTAGGCCATGGCGCTGTGTTGTTAGCAATGCAAATGTTCCTTTGGAGATTTTTTTCCCTTTACAGAAAAGTTTTTTCAGAGCAAGAATTGTGTTCACAACTCATCCTTCTGATATTCTTGATCCTGTAAAGTGCGCCTTGGTACTACTTTGTAATCTGTTTCGGTGTTTCCGCATATATGCGATGCCCCCTTAAGTTTCACAATATTGGTATGCATAAACGAAATTGCTTGCTTGTTCCTTCGCCAAAGCAAGAGATTTTCGCCAATAGGAAAAGGTATAAATTCCTCTATTTTCTTTAATAAAGGAATTAGGCACGACGAAGTTACGAATTCTTTTTCATAAACAAGCTGGCTATAAAGGTTCCATTTCACCTGTACTTGTGAATCACTATGTAACTGAAGCCCCTAGCTTCACTGGAAAGCTGCAGTTCTTTGATTAAATGAAATAGTAAAAGGCATCAAGAATCATAGAATCTATACCGATAGACAGATCAATCAATAGTACTTCTCCATCACCAGGTCCAGTCTGAAAAGGTATGTAGTATCATTATCCTTATTAGAAAAATGGGCTGCAAAAGTATTTGCTCGATTATACCTCAGGAGCAAATGAAACTATAATAAACAAAACTTTACAAATTCTCTAATCACAGAGGTCATCTTCTAATTGGATAGCACAGCAATTCGGATGTTACACAACCAGAAGAACTTCACCTTGCGAACCTGTCAAATTAGGAACAACATTAATCAAAGAAAGTGGAAAATCTGTGATCAACACCACTTCACCCTACAAAAGCGGTGAATCAGGAACAGCATATAATCAAAGAAAGTGAAAAATCTATGATGATTAAGAATTTTAAAAGTTACATTTCTTAAGAAACTCTTCTGCCAACTGGAGCACTGAGTTTGTGTCTTCGAACATCTGTGAAACCCTCTCCGACTCTTTCACTGCTTCTGCAGCCACAAATGATTTGTTTTCTGCTTCGGCAATCTTGTAGGCAGCAGCCACTGCCGCTTCCTCAACTGTTTCATAGGGGATTACATCAGCATGACTCTGCAATTGCGTAAGTTGGACATCATTCTGTTTTGGGGCCGCTGGTGTGTCGTTCTGTTTTGGGGCGTTTGGGGCCAGTGGTGCATCATTCTGTTTTGGGGGCAGTGGTGCTTTTGTCTCACCTGACGAGTCACTTTTTATCTTGAAGCAATTTTGAAACTACATTTTCAAAGATTTAATAACTTAAATAAGTCGCTATTCTGCATTCAATTTAATAGGCAAGAAACTATAGTTGCTGAAATGCACCAATGCATAAAGAACATAGCATTAACAATTTAACATATTCAAGTAGTCTAGTTTTTTAAACAACACCTTGTGAAATATTTTCACTGATACTTCGAGCTGAAAGAGTCAAAACCAATCACCTTTTCAAGTTTTTCTTGTGCAACCAGCCTTCTTAACCTTGAGCTCAATAACCTTCTAAAATTTTGGGGCACCTCATTCTTTTTCTCCAAAACATACCTTTGCTGCATAACAAAATTTCATTCTATGAAATTTCTGTAAGAATAAAAAGTGAAAATCAAGCTATAAAAGGTAACATTCAGTACAACTCATGACAGTACAACAGTAATAGCAGGCAGAGAACATCTTCAGAGGCTTCCAAAACAAACTAAACTGGGAGAGTTTTTATTTAAATTTTCAGAAAACTTCATTCTTGGCAGCAAACGAAGTAAAAGAAAAGATCAAACAATTACTGAATATTTCTATACAATGATTTGGCCTATCTAACTGAAGAAAATTGACATACCGAGCTTGACTGGTAATAAAGTACTAAGATATATGGTATTAAATTACTGAGTTATAAGTTATATCATCTATCGATTAGCTAATATAGGATTGAAAAAGTACATTGGTCTATATTTTCAAGAAACAAAATGAAGTTGCAGCTTTAACATATGGACACAAGATATACCATCACTCCCTGAAACTTGAATCTATTAGCTATAACTTGGAAGAGAATCGCAATTATACTTCACTTCACAAGAAAATAAACTACTTTGCCTATAGTAAAACAGTAAATAAAAAATGACAACATTTTGAAAACAAATTTAAGGGAAAACAGAAACAAAAAATGAGAGATTAATGTTCAAGCATACCTCAATAAAATTAGCAATAGCACCAGTCTCCAATCCATTTGGATCTGTTGAGTTAGAGAGTGCTTCAAAAATCATTGCATTGTACCTATATTTAATAATTGGGAAAGTCATCGACCCAAATAAGAACACAGAACTATCTCTTGCTAATGAAGTAACTAGAAATTGAGACAATGCAAGGAGAACTGAGGGGTCAAAAACACAAAATTCCTCTATTAATTTCTGCCGTTAACCATAAAAGCAATATAATCTCCAGATGTTTGATGAGAGAGTTAGGAGCGATAAAGCATAGAATTGTGACTAAGGCTAAACTATAATATGATTGCAGGGAGAGAGCTCATCTAATCCCATGGAATGCAAGGCAAAAGAAGATCCTCCCATGATGCTAGGTATGGCACCAAGGTAAGAATTGTAAGGGAGAGCAGTTTTACAGTTCAGATGATGATAGCTACAGTTCCTCATGCAGCTCAGTTATAGTTTCAATTAGTTGGCATTTTTTTTAATGTGAGAACCTATGCCATGGAACTGTGCATCCATATTGTATGAAGGAGGTACTATACATGCTAAGATGAGGAGTTTTACATGTGAAACTACTTCATAGTATCTACATAGGTACATAAAACTTCAATTGACCCAGTCTTTGTCAACTTAGCTCAAGGATTATATATGTGTTTACAAACTTTAGCAATTGACATCTACTTATTATGTGAAGGGTCTTTGGCTTCATCCACCATTGAACCAATTCTGAAAAGCTATCTTGTTTAATATTGTATCCACGTATTCTTCTGCACTCATCATTCCTCACAATATGAAACTCAAAAAATTTTAGTTATTATTTAGTGAAAACTAGTAATACAACATCATGTTACTACCTGTACATATTTTATGTTATAAAATTAAAAAGCAAAGGAAAGGGGAAATAAGTATCATACATTGGAGCTGTTTTTGCTTCAGTTTTTGCTTCTGTTGGGGAATCATCTGCTACTGGCTCGCCTTTGACAAGAGATGCTGCTGCCTCGCGTTTGACAGGAGCTGCTGATGACTCACGTTTGAGAAGAGCTGCAGCTGGGTCACGTTTAACAGGAGCAGCAGCAGAAGGCTGTGGGGTGGAGAATAGAGTAACAGGACTATCTCTTGGTCTCATCCTTGCTTTTTCTCTGGGACCCCCCACACCACTAACAGACATATTCCGCCATTTGTCCTACAAGAAGAAAACCAATTTGAGCACAGACCACACTCAACAATTGATTACTAAGATATAGTGTGGTACCATAACTCATTGACATTGAGATTCAAAATTTTCAGGCCAATAAGACTACACACAATTCTCCCTTTTGAAACACAAATTCCATGAAAAACCAAGCAGAATCCAATTGCAGATTTTACGCCAGTACAATGCCTCAGAACTTTGCACAATGTAACATTAACAAAAACCATGTCAGAAACAGTCCAACGGGCAGCAGCCACACTGACTCATCAAGCTAATCAAAGTTTAGTCCAGTACACTGGACACTGGGACCAAAACACCAATCTGCTAGTTTATTTGACCGATGGTTCACCATTTGAATCCACAAAACAAATCGAAAAACCACACCGCCTCAAATTCATAGATCTCAAACTGTTTTTTCCAATAACCATTACAATTCACAAGCAAAATTTCAGTCCAAAACACACGTAACACCTTACTTTCACCAAAAAACCAAGGCTATTAACATTCAATTACCTCTTATTTAACACCAATAAACCCTAAAAACGCTAAACGCCATCACTTGTACAGCCTAAAACTACTTCCCTCGGGTTTCTTCAACACTAAAACTCAAATTCTTGATTTTCTATACTGATACACACAATATACATACAGTTTGCGATATATAAGTATATATATATATATAGAGAGAGAGAGAGAGAGGTGGAGAGAGAAAGAGACCTTGAGATCAATATTGGAGCGAGAGGAGAGGAAGGGGTTGAACTCGGGGTCTTTCTGGATATCCTTCCACTTTCCGGTGCCGTGCTTTCTGACGCCGGCTCGGAGCGCCTCTTCTTCCTCCGACGTCCATTTTTGCTTCGGATTTCCCATCTTTTGTGGCTCCGGCTCTGTGTTTGAAATTTCGGTATCGAAGACTGCCGCGACTGGTTTTGCTCTACCTAAGCCAAAATTGAAAAGCGAGGGTTGGTTTTGTGTAAAAGAGAATATGGGAGAGGATTTTCAAGACGACACCTTTAGCTGGATTCAGTCAGTCCATAAAAGGAAAACGGGTATGGTCTGAACTGGACCCTTTAATTTGTCTCCAGCCCATGTTTAGGGCCCACGTTGCTTTCAAAGAAGAAAAGAAAAAATTCATTCATAAACCATAAACGCGTTCACAAGTTGCATAATCATGACTATTTGAATTAGTAGCATAAGTTTTTTTTTTTTTAAATTTTTCTTTAGTTGAAACAGACACTGTTCTAGCCCCTATTTATTGAAGATAACGATTTAGTACAAAAGCGAGGTCTATGAACAAAAGATTTTGAAATTTGGAGGCTGAAAAGTGGGCTCTCGTGTCGGTGCCAAAGTCAGCTTGTGACGTCACAAATTGAGGCAATTTTACAATTTGGACTCCGGTGATGAAAATTAGAAGTGCATGGATGATCGTGAATAAAAAATAAAAAAAATCAAAGACTAAATTGATGTTTGACCTAAAGTTGGAGGAGACATATTGAATTTAATCCTAATCATAAAATGGCACGCAACAAAACGCTGGCTATCTGACCATAACCGTGCTACATATACATTGTTTTCAGCTACCCCCACACATCGGCGAGTTGACATATTAGGAATTACTATGCTAGGACAACAATGTTTGATTTCTAACCAGCGTTGATGAAATATTATGCTAAAGAAACGATGTTTTGTAACCATTGTAAATAAAAATCTCCGTCACTATATAATTCATTTTAACATTTTTAAAATGCATTAATACAAAGTATAAAGCCCCAAATTATGCAGGTAAGGTATTAACTTACTAGAAAATTACATAGTAGCACATGACCAAAGATATAAATACAAAAAACCTACCTTCAAATAGATTTATACAAATAAGGATAAGAGCCCAGGCCCAAAAGCCAAATGATGCAAGCCTGACTCCCAAATTTAATGCAAAATTACCAAAATGCTCAAGTTTCATCACAATTTACGGACATTGCCACTGACTCCTATTTATGAACTTTTTCTTCTTCCTTTGCAACTCAGAATCAGCCATATCCCAAGAAGAAGACTTTGACCTAGACCCAGAAGCACCCTTCTCCTTCTGCAAATCCTCGTTGTTGTAGAATCATAATTTCCATCCTTGGCGTTTTTGGACCACTCACATTAGGTTCCTCTAAGAGCTTCGTGCTCATCGAATTCAGAAGCCAACATTGACGATGCGTTGTGGTCTTTAAAGAAGAGCTTCTTCAGTGGCGGCCTTAGAGACGAAGAAGAAAAGGCCTATTTTTGGCTGGAAGAATCATCGTCATAAGCGTTGGCGAAGAGGAGTCTTGGTTGAAAATCGGATATACGGGCCGGATCTGGCCTGAGCTGGCTGTCGTGGAACAGGTTGTCAAAGGAAATCTGCGATCCGTCGGGGAGGGAGGGAGGGACTGGTCTGGCTCTACTCCTCCACCGCCTTATCTTGATTTCATTTTATTTTATTCTGGATTTATTTGCTTGTTAGGTTTTGAATGATTTTCTAGTTTTGTTAGCATTGCTAAATTTGTAGACGTCTTGATGGTTGGTGGGTTCTCTGATGTGATGATTAGGTAGGTGATTTTAGCAGTTTTTTTTTTTTGTTGGTCTAATTTTTTGTGATTTTAGCAGTTAGTGATTTGGCTTTGTGCTTGTTTGAGATTTTCAATTCGTGATTTCGTAGCAGTCATTTGTCCTAGTATTAGTAACTATGGTGGATTTATTTCCATTGCGAAAATTGTAGCTGGATATTACATAAGATCAATGACTAGCTATTGTTTGGTGAACCGAGTTTTATCTGTTTTTATGTATCATTGTGCGTGTCTGCTCTCATTGCTACTTCATTTGGCAAACTAAAAACTATTATTAAGCTCTTGGATACCACATGCAAAATTGTTATTAAGAAAAAGAAAATGTAGCAGAACATGAGTACAAGTGCAGTAGAAGGATTAGGCGATGACAAGTGCAGTAGCAGGATTAGGCGATGACGAGTGCAGTAGCAACACGAGTACAAATGCATTAGCAAAACTGGACGAGTATAACTGTAGCGAGTGCAGTAGCAGAATTGGATGAGTGTAGTTGCAGGATTAGGTGATGACGAGTGCAATAGCAGAACTGGACGAGTATGAGTGCAGCGAGTGCAGTAGTAGGATTGGACGAGTGCAGTAGCAGAACACGAGTAGCAAAACTGGATGAGTATGAGTGCAGTAGCAAGATTGGACGAGTGTAGTAGCAGTATTAGGCGATCACGAGTGCAGTAGCAGAACTGAACGAGTATGAGTGCAGTAGCAGGATTAGGCGATCACGAGTGTAGTAGCAGAACACGAGTCCAAGTGCAGTAGCAGAACTGGACGAGTATGAGTGCAGTGAGTGCAGTAGCAGGATTAGGTGATCATGAGTGCAGTAGCAGAACACGAGTACAAGTGTAGTAGCAGAACTTGAAGAGTATGAGTGCAATAGCAGGATTGGACTAGTGCAATAGCATGATTGGACGAGTGTAGTAGCAGGATTAGGCGATGAGATGAGAGTCGTAGGAGAGTGAGGTTTTGTGAAGTAACATAAAGGGATTATTCTCAAGAAAAAAAGAGTAACATAAACCGATTGTTCTCAGAAAAAAAAAAACAAAAGGATTATTCTCAGAAAAAAAAAACATAAATTGATTTCTCAGAAAAAATAAAAATAACATAAAAGGATTAAAAGTCAAAAGAAGTAGTTAAAGATTAAAAAAATAAATTAAATCATGACATGTGGCAAGTGGCAAGTGGAGAGCAAATTGTCCTTATTTATAAGATTTAATCCTTGTAAAAAGATTAGAAATAAGTAGTTAAGGATAAAAAAGTAAATTAACTCATGACATGTGGCAAGTGGAGAGCACATTGTCCTTATTTGTAAGATTTAGTCCTTATATGTTTAATTCAATCTTTAATGGATTTATTTGTTAAGTCATCTTTTGTCAATAACTTATATGTAATTTGTTATTAACTTATTAGGTAGGTACATTGTGAAAGTGCTGCACAACTATGATAGAGCAACTACATAGAAAAAAGCGCATGTGTCGATATATAATTCCCCTTCGACCACTAAGCCTGGACATAAAGATCAGCAAAAACAATTTGGAAAAATCATGAGAGGCATCATGCTTATCTCAACAAGTACAGTGAGAGCTGCAATGCTGAATATACACGCACCCCTGAGATTTGACGGTTTTGAGTGATAAATAACTGACCCCATATATAAACGGCTGAGATTGCATAATTGGTGTATGTGGACTTGCACCGTTGTGTATAGAAGAATTTTCGGCTTTTAAGTAATTTCTTATGTGTCTGGACAAATCTGGGGTTCATATATTGCTTTTAAGTAATTTCTTATGTGCCTAGATTAAACTAAAGCTACTATTATTGGGTTGTTTGCACTAACAGTATGTGGATACTTTGAGGACTATCAAAGTGATATCTAAATTTTAAAATTTATCAATGTAATATATTTTCTTGTCAACGTAGTACCTATATCAACTTTTTGTCACGGCATGTTCAATTTTGACCATAGTTCGCCGTGGTGTGGCCGAAAATGCTGCCGGAATCAGTACAAGTCCTGTTTTGAAGTTTTTATCTTCTAGTGCGGAAATTTACACCAATCTTTTGAAGGCATTCCATTCCAAACTAGCTCTTGCACTCTTCATAACAAATGATCCTTAGGATGTTTAGAATAGATTTGGAAAGTTTCAACTCATTTGGAGTTCATTTGGTCAGTCTGCCGCTCCTCCTTCCTTGTCAACACGTGAGGCTGAAAATCAGAGCAAAAAAATCTTTTTCATTCTATCAAACCCTAAATGAATAAATTCAAAATTGAAATTAAAAACTGAATAATTTATTATATTGAAAGTAAAAGATAAATAATTTTTTTGGTCTTTGTTCTATTAACCAAGATCTAAGTCCAATACTTCTCGAGGAAAAAAAAAATCCCAATCCAATAAGTAAATCATTTTTCTTTTCTAAATCTCTCAAGTCATCAAATTTGCGAACATACCAAACATATCAAGGGCACGTTTACTTACTTGAAAGGAAAGAGAATGATTACGAGGTAAAAACATTTATGCGTTTACTAACACATAAAAGAAACGGAATGATTCCGGGTAAAAGAATTCTTGCGTTTACTAACACATGAAGGAATCGGAATGGATGTAGGTCCTATCTCCTTATTAGGAATCGATTCCTGAATACTCAGGAATTCGATTACGAAGGGGAGAGATGAGTTTAGGAATCATTCATCCGGAATCAATACCGATTCCTTTCTTCTCCCATTCCACTTGTCTCCGATTAATGATTATTTTCCATTTCAAGTAAGTAAACGTGCCATAAGTGAATCGGTTTCATTTTTACTTGCTCCCGCCAAAGCTTCCCCAACGGAAGCACACTCGCCGCAGACGCAGCCACAATTAATGCACGTCCCAAAAGGCAACCACGGACGACACGTATTCAATAAGCCAAATCGGGACCACTTCTCCACTCCCCGTCCAATAGAGTCTCTCCACGTGGCAGATTTTCTGGATGACTCCTCAGCAAATTAAAGCGCACCATATAACTCCCTTCCCTATCCGCAACCCCCCAAGAACCAACCAGTGACAGAGCCCCTTAACTCAGCGACTCCCCAGCTCCGTTGAAGCCCTCGTTTGATATTTCTACACTTGCAAAATATCACTCACATCCCTGGAAGTATCTACAGTGATGATGGTTTGAGTTGTGAACTATTGCTGCTACTCCCGAGAAAGTTTTAGACCGGCCTTTGTCTTGGTGGTCATGGACTGCGTTGGAATCGGAGCTCGGAACTTTACGGCAATGACGGTGTCGTTTTGCCCCACTGGGAGAAGAGGGTTTATCCCAAGTACTAGAAAGGAAGCTTCTTTCTTTCGCTACGGTGCTTTGTGTAACAATCATTCTCTGCTCCAAGTGAGAGCCACTGCCGAAAGTGTGGCTGTCAAGGAAGGCTTTGCGGATGAAGAAGATTATGTGAAGGGCGGTGGGTCGGAGCTTCTTTTCGTCCAAATGCAGCAGAACAAGGCCATGGAGAAACAGTCTAAACTCGTCGATAAGGTTACCTCTCTGCTTTTCTGGTTTATTGTAGGTGTTTGTGCAAGGTTGGATTTGAATTTAGATTCCCAATTTAGTGAAATTGTTACTTAAATATGCAGCTGCCGCCAATAAGGGGTGATGTACTGGATTTGGTGGTGATTGGTTGTGGTCCGGCGGGTCTTGCTCTGGCTGCCGAGTCGGCTAAGTTGGGATTGAAAGTTGGGCTCATTGGCCCTGACCTGCCTTTCACAAACAACTATGGTGTTTGGGAAGATGAATTCAAAGGTAGTGAACTCATGATATGTATCATAAAATGTACCAAGTATGCAATTAAAAGCACTGGAAAACTCTGCTGATATTGGTCTCCGATTCAATTTTTACTTTTTTCAGACCTTGGACTAGAAGGGTGTATTGAGCATGTTTGGCAGGACACCATTGTGTATCTTGATGACGAAAGCGACCCCATTTTGTTCGGTCGTGCTTACGGTCGTGTGTGTCGAAATTTGCTCCATGAGGAGCTTTTGAGAAGGTAATTAGATTCTACATTTCTACTCCATGATTCGTGTGTGTATAGTACAGTTGTTGGTAGATACATAATTCTTATTGATTCTCTTAGGTGTGTAGAGTCAGGTGTTTCATACCTTAGTTCAAGGGTGGAGAGTATTGTTGAAGGTAGCAATGGCCATAGCCTTATAGCATGTGAGCATGGTATCAATGTCTCCTCTAGGTATTGTTCAATTCAAGTTTTTAGTGATGGTATACATGGTTTTATGCTGCTGCCGGACATTGTTTCAAACATCTAACGTGGTATTATAGGCTTGCTACTGTTGCATCAGGAGCTGCTTCAGGGAAGCTTTTGCAATATGAGGTGGGTGGTCCAAAGGTCTCTGTCCAAACAGCTTATGGAGTGGAGGTTGAGGTAGGAAATTTCGTATTAGTGCTAGGCCGAAGTCAGAAAACGTATATATATGATATGTGATAACTGGTTCCTCTCTGGGATTGAGAATCAATGACTTACTATATATGTCTATTCTGACTTTCAATTTCAGGTGGAAAGTTATCCATATGATCCCAACCTGATGATTTTCATGGATTATAGAGACTACACAAAACAAAAAGTTTCATGTTTGGAAGCAGAATATCCCACATTTCTTTATGCCATGGCCATGTCCCCAACAAGAATATTCTTTGAGGTTTGCCCAATGTGCATTAGCTGTCTGTTAAACTGGAGATCCATGTGCGAGTTATTTACAGGAAGTTAATTTGCAGGAAACTTGCTTGGCTTCGAAAGATGCCATGCCTTTTGATTTATTGAAGAAAAAGCTCTTGTCAAGGTTAAAGACATTGGGAATTCGTATTGTAAAAACTTATGAAGAGGTTAGTTTTATGGACAGAGTATTATTCTTTATTTCGCTTCAAGAAGGCTGGAGAGGGCTTAATGCATGTGCCATGTGAAGGAACAATTACATATTCATCTTCATCCATTAAAGGAACTACCATGGTTGTCATTACTTACTCTTAAGGGGTATAACTTTACAATAATCAATGTAGGAATGGTCTTGGATTCCAGTTGGGGGTTCATTACCGAATACAGAGCAAAAGAATTTGGCATTTGGTGCTGCTGCTAGCATGGTACATCCAGCCACAGGTAATATCTAAACCAGAATCATCAAGGTTATTCCAATTGGTCAGTTTAGATGCCTAAATATAGTTCTACCATCTTCAAGCAGGGTACTCAGTAGTGAGATCTTTGTCGGAGGCCCCAAAATATGCTTCTGTGATTGCAAAGATTTTGAAGCAGGATCATCCTAAGGCCAGTCTTGGCCGTCAAATAAATAATCAGAATATCTCAATGCAAGGTATACATTGTTTGGACTTCATACTTGAATCTCCATTGCTGCTTTCCAATTATAATTTTCTTAGAAAGGAAGCTTACATGTTAACATCTGTTTGCCTCTCCGCATTTTGTAATTTAGGATTGATAACCATAAATCATTTGAATTATGCTTCATATGTTTTCCGTACTTGGCTGTCAGACTACCCTTTAGTGAATCAATTCTAAAACACTTTCAAGTTGTTATTAGGATATATACCAATTTAGACTAAATTCTGATATTTAAGAGCTTATGTATGCCCGACATGGTTTGTGATGTAATTGGCATTTCAATTCAGTTGATATGATCTTTTCGTTTCAGCCTGGAATACCCTCTGGCCACCAGAAAGGAAACGCCAAAGATCATTCTTCCTGTTTGGACTAGCGCTCATTCTGCAACTGGACATTGAGGGCATTAGGACATTCTTCGATACCTTCTTCCGCTTACCTACTTGGTACGATCAATTTTCCACATCATGTCCAATGCATTTCCTTCAAAATTCTTGCTCCTCAGATACTGATCACAAGAACCATACATTATAGCCTACAACTCAACTCGAAAGCATTATCTCATATACAACTGTAAAGCTGTTTTATTCAACCTTGAACTAAACTTGAATATTGGATGGTGTTGCTTGTTTCCCTTGCAGGATGTGGCAGGGTTTTCTCGGGTCTTCTCTGTCCTCGGCTGATCTCATGCTCTTTGCCTTGTATATGTTTGTTATAGCACCAAATAGTTTGAGAAGTCGTCTTGTCAAACATCTATTATCAGATCCTACTGGAGCCACTATGATAAAAACCTATCTCACAGCAAACTTGAATTCCTTCCCTTAGAAGTTAGAACACAGTTTAGATCAGTTATTTATTAAGAGCCCAGCCATGCACTTCTTAAAAGTCCCTTGTTTTTCTATGAAAATTGTAAATACTAAATACATACGCATTATAGGTTAATGGAACAAATTTGATAATGGGTCTCACCTGCTTGAGAGAATTGTGGTAACAATTTAGTAAATAAATATGTTTTATATAGCATTATTTATTTGATATATGCATAGTTACTTACGAACTTTTCTCTTCTAGATATCAACTCGTTTCTAGCTCTTTTAGAATTCAATCACTACTAATATTTCATGTACAATACATTATTTTGCCTTTTTTTTTTTTTGAGGGGATCGGAAAACTGATCAATTGATATAAAATCATACGACCTCAGTCGGTCAAGCATGAGGGGTACAAACACCCCTCATAATACAATCATTGCTCAAATAGTACATTGACTGCACATTAAAAATGACTACTAACTTAGACTACCTTGAACACTAAGAAGCTACAACACCAAAAAAATCAGTACATCCACCTAAGACCCTCATGGTGTACATCAGTACTGATCTTTGAGCACATTGTAACGTCCTAGAGAAACAAGGTATGCAAGGCCAAGAGCCACTGCACCCACCTGTAAAAGAGGGAGCCTTATTAGATAAAAAGAGATAACAAAAAAAATAAGTTGGGCCCAGAGCAAAGCCCAGACCCAAAAGCACTCAAACCCTAGCCAACTCCAAGCTGCAACAGCCACCACGCCTCCACCACGGTTACAAGACTCTAGCCACCGCCACGAGTAGCTGTCAGCCACCATCCACTCCTCCATTATCGCTAGCACGCCGACAAGCAGCACCACCCCCCCAAAACACCTTCTCCCTACATGGTTCCGAAGCACCCATATCAGATCGGAGAAATTCGATCCAAAAGAGCCCGTTGAAACCCCGCCTCACACTATCCTGCCAGTCGCTGCCAAATAAGGGACAGAATGCCGGTACCACCAGACTGCTCCCGCCAGAGCCTCTAAGCGATCAGAAGACGCAGGACCACCACAAGGCTCAAGCTGCGCCGCCTCAGCAACAGGCTGAGAACCCCCCCCCCCCCCCCCCCAAAACACCTTCTCCCTGCATGGTTCCGAAGCACCCATATAAGATCGGAGAAATTCGATCCAAAAGAGCCCGTTGAAACCCTGCCTCACACTATCCTGCCAGCCGCTGCCGAATAAGGGACAGAATGCCGGTACCACCAGACTGCTCCCGCCAGAGCCTCTAAGCGATCAGAAGACGCAGGACCACCACAAGGCTCAAGCTGCGCCGCCTCAGCAACAGGCTGAGAAAAGGCCAACAAAAAACGACCCTGCCCGGTAGCACTCACCGCTCACCGACAAGGCTAAAAGCCTGGCACAGCACGGGAGCCGCCAAACGAGAGCCTCCAAGCTTACCCAAAGAAACCCTAGCCGCCCTTTTCTTGAGAGAGAGAGAGAGAGAGAGAGGGATTTCAAGGGTTTTTGAGAATTATTTTGCGTTTTTTTGTTTGTTTAGTTGAAGCATAAGTAAATACACACACCCGATGCACACTATTTACGCCTTTATGGCTAGTATTACCATTTACTTTATAAATTTCTCATAGGGTGCGGCTATTGCCACCCTACAATTTTCTTAGTTCACCCCACAAATATTTGAATTATTGAAAGACTATATTATCCAAGTGCAAAATGAATAATAAGTACACTAATTTTCTAAAATCCAAATATGTAAAATATATATATAAGTAATTAATTAAATACAAATACTACTTAATTTCTCATTGGATAATATTAATCTTTATCTTCTCAACCCAAATTTGAATTTATTACTATTTTTTTGTCTTTTTGTTGCTTCCTCATCATTAACATCGTTAATTCGTTATTCAATTCACAAAACCATTACCTTTAACTTTATCAAAATCTTTGCAATATTCTTTGTGAACACTGAAAGTAAAAATTTAAAACACGAAGAAAAAAAAATCAATCTCTTATTCACTTACACCGTCGGTGCATAGAATAATTTCCATATTCATTGATCATAGTTACAAATTTACTAATCTTCAGGACCAATGTCGACGATATAAGTTTGGTCTTCCTAGAAATATTTACTTATTCTTAGAAAGATAAATGCGTTAAATAAGTAAATTTAATAATTGAAATAGTAATGTGCAAGTAGAATGAATAAAGAAAATAATAGGGTGATAATAGCCGCACCATTTCTCATATCATCTCACATACTCGTCTCGCTCGTCAAGACTTCATGAAAAATTAATTTTACTTTTCAGAATGCCCTCGTCTCACCAAAAATAATATATGCTCATCTAACCTAAACCCTTTGTTGTGTACACCCAGAAAGCATAGTCTAACCCGATGTGTCTTGTCCAAGGAACAAAGCATTTAATGTGTACTAAGGGGTGGGATCCCAAACGGTTCGGTGTATTTTAATTTCGGTTCAATTTTCGGTTCTGTTTCTTTTCCGGTTTACGAAATTGGGACAGACAGACTTGTAAATGGTGACTGTCCACATCAGAAATGCTCCTCGACCTGGTTTTGTCCAGTAATTAAACGTTGATAAAATATATTTACAGAACGAAAATTATTGAACCACTCGGGACCAATTGCAAAAATAAAATCATAAAACAAATCCAAAAGCAATGGCGCATCACTGCATATAATTCATCACTTCTTTTTATGCTTCATGGACATATTGCCTTCTTTCTTTTCTTTTGATTTTGTTGGAACGAAGTGAACACACCCGAAGTACACGACAACACGACATAGCAAACTATTTACAAATGTGAATTTCTCATCTCATCCTTCATGCTTGTCTCAATCAAACATCCTACATGCTTGTCTCAATCAAACAGTATGAAAAATTAATTTTGCTCGTTACACCCTCCAATTCATCACTTCAGAATGCTCTCATTGTTGAACATAACTGACTTCACCTCACCTCGATCACTAAAAATATATGCTTAATTATCCAACCTTATACCTCGTCGACCAATTAACCTAACCCAAAATATATGCTTATCTATCCCTATCCCTTGGCGAACCTAACACCTCAGCTTTCTGTTTTGGACGAAGCATTTCAGGCATGAACAATGATCCAAATTTTATAAATAGACGAAGCATGCATGTTAAATATGAACGATTTATAAATAGGATGACACTGAAAAGCACTGAAAACAATTTGAGAGATGAGCTGGAAAATGCACGGACGACATTGAATACCAATAACTGTCCATGTCGGAGATCTGATCTAATCTTCCTGTCGATCTGTTTTCTCTATAATATATATTGATGATCAAAGATCATAAAAGAATAAGGAAAATAATGAACAATGGGACCTCTTCATCGTTGACTGTGATCTATGAGTATCGGTAAGAGTAGTAACATCCATGTATATAGTTGTCATTGCTGGTCGATCTGGAGCTCACAATTATGGAGAACACAGAGAAAAACCACCTTCACATAGCCATGTTTCCATGGCTAGCCTACGGCCATCTCATGCCGTTTCTCGAAGTCTCCAAGTTCCTAGCTCAACAAGGTCACCGCATATCCTTCATCTCCACCCCTAAAAACCTCCACCGCCTCCCAACCTCCTCCTTATCCTCGCTCATCAAACTCATCGAGCTTCCAATGCCCGCCGTCGACGGCCTTCCTCAGTCGGCGGAGTCCACCGCCGACATACCCATCAACAAGGTCCCGTACCTCAAAAAGGCCTACGACAAGCTCGAGCTTCCTCTCACGCATTGTCTCGAACATTCCGACGTCGACTGGATCGTTCATGATTTCGCGCCCCACTGGCTACCCCGAGTGGCGACTCGGCTGGGGATCAACTCGGTTTACTTCACCATCGTCAATGCCACTTCCATGGCCTTCTTTGGCCCGCCGTCGGAGCTTCTCGCCGGTCAACGCCAGCGGCCGGAGGACTTCACCGTCGTCCCTGAGTGGATCGACTTTCCTGATTTTAACGTGGCGTTTAAGCTGCATGAGATGGTCAGTCACTGGGACTCCATGGACGATGAAGTCTCCGATTTCCGGAGGTTGGCCGGTGTTATTCAAGGCTGCGATTTTGTGGCCACCAGGACCTGTCCCGAGTTCGACGGCGACTCACTGAGTTTGCTCCCGATATTGTACGGCAAACCGGTAGTTCCGGTCGGGTTGTTGCCCCCGGTTTTACAAGAGGACCAATCGGAAGATGACACGTGGAGGGTTTTGAGAGAGTGGCTCGATAAGAGGAGGGAGAAGGCGGGGATTTACATCGCACTCGGCACGGAGATGACTCTGAGTCAAGAAGAGATGCACGAGTTGGCACGTGGGATAGAGAAATCCGGGTTGTGTTTTATTTGGGTGTTGGGCAGTCGTCAAGTAGCTCAAGGTCCGGATATAATTCCTCTCGGGTTTGAGACCCGAGTTCGAGACCGGGGTTTGGTGTGGAAGGGTTGGGCTCCACAACTTAGGGTTTTAGGTCACTCGTCGATTGGGGGTTTCTTGACTCATTGCGGTTGGAGTTCGGTGATCGAGGCGCTCGGGTTTGGTCGGGTGTTGATTTTGTTTTCTGGGGCAAGTTCGGATCAAGGGTTGATTGCGAGACTGATGCACAATAAGCGACTCGGGTTGGAGATACCGAGGGATGATCGAGATGGATCATTTAGTAGTGAAGTAGTGGCTGAGTCGATTAGACGAGTCATGGTGGACAGAGAAGGGGAGCCACTCAGGGCAAATGCTTGGGCCATGAAGGAAGTTTTTGGCAACTTGGATTTGAACAACAGGTATTTGGATGAGTTCACTCAATTCCTTGAAACCTGGCCAGCTTCAATGTCTTAAATAAGTTTGTATCTTTTTAAAGAATTAAGTGTGTATCATTTTCTTTTAGAAACATGTTAATTTATTGCATTGATTAACGAAATTATACACAACGACCATACCCCGCCTCCCGTGGGGCTATTAATAGAGTCATTACCTAAGCAATTCAACATTTTTAAAGATCATGAAGCTCAGCTAAAACTACCCAATAAACATCAACAAAAATCAAATGATACATATGTCGTGGGGCACTCTTGGCTACATATTATCAAAGAAAAGACCCTATGAATTCCTTCCCAAAAAGAAAAGGGGTTCTTGCATAAAAACTGTTAAAAGTAAAATAGAGAGCCGAAAGACAACCCAAGGCCAACAGACCCAAACCCAAGCCTACTGTTCGATCATATTTCATATACATATTTGTGTCCTAAAACATGGAAATTCCTTGTTCTAAAGTCCAATTTAATGTTGACTAATCCAATTTCATGTTTTGTAGAAAATCTTGACAAGAGGAGAAAAAAGTGCAATTCCGACAAATTTTCCGTGCACCACCACTCACGGTGGTGCCATGTATTTTCCGGCCATATTCATGGAGGAGCAAGGAGGATGAGTACCATAACATCTATTCCATTACATCCATTCACCATCATTCTATCTTAACCAAATTTCAAAACATTTTGGTTCCAATTCAACCAAAACTCCCTATTACTCAAAAGTCCATCATCATCAACACTCCAATATCTAACATGTTTTAGGTTTAATCATCATCCCTTACTCATTATTTCCTACTCCATCATGCACCATCACTTCCATGCAATTTTTCCTTGATTTTGAGATCTATTATCACTTTTCTACTCCACCTACATGCTTCTTGCAAGTTGTGAGCTACTCCCTTTTGCTTCTCAACACCATTTCACACCTCTCTCTCCATCTATTTAAGGACTCATTCTCTTAAGAAAGAGGCATCACCCACACTAAGTCATTACATCATTTTCTCTCTTTATTCCCTACACAGTCCACTACCATCTCCTCCACAAAACCTCCATCTCCACCACTTCATTTTTCAACTACATCCCTACTCATAACATCTTACATATATCAAGCATCATCATCATCTCAAGTCTTGAAGAAGGAGTTCAAGGAAGAAGCTAGAGCACAAGCGAAGCCACTACATTGACAAAGTTTCTATGATCAACCACTTTATCATCCTTCACTTGTGATCATTCCTAGTTATTTCTAAACTCTATTCTTTGAAAACTTAATGTTTTCCATTATGTTGATGTTAGTTTATGTAGACATGTGTGAGTAGTCTATTGTTAGGGCTAGGGCTGAAACTTGTAATGAACTGATGTTTGAATCTTATTTGATGCAATTTCCACGATCATCTTCACATGCTAATTCAAGAAGTGAATGCTTGTATTTGAGTCCAGCTAATTTGAATATTTTACATTTGTCATTACATGAACAATGTTTAGAAAGTAGCTAGGTTTGAACATTAATAGCATGATAGCACACTAGGTGTGTATGTGAGGGTAATGAGTTAAAAATCACCTAGACCTATGATTGGTTTGCTCGCTTGATTATCTAAACTCAAACCTTTATGCATTTAGGAGAAATGAATTGATACTTATCTGGTAATATAACTTATTTTTGGGTAGTTAGTTTCACACTTATCCGGTGGGAATTGATAAAATAAAAGGAGTTTAGGCCTTAGTGGTCTTATCCAGATGTTAAGAGGGTAATTGGATACTTGAGATTGTTTACTTATAGTTTGAACATCAATGCATGCAAGGGAGGCTATGGTGAACAACCTAAAGCTCTAACTTCCATCCATTCTATCACATCTAGTTTAGCATTGCCTAGTTTACATTTCAAGTTTTTATCTTGTGTTCATTTGAGTTGAAACCATCTCCAAAACCAAAATCAAACCACTACACTATATTCACCATGAACTTTGGTTCACTTGTGAGCCATTGTTTGTGATTTGTACATTTGCATATTCATCTAGCACCCTTCAGGTTTTCCCAAACTAAAGTGGGTTTTCCAATCCCTTAGGTACGATATCCCCTACTCATAATCCCTACACTATAACTTTGCCATTGTACTTGAGGGTGCTATTTGGCTAACACCCACGGACCCAAAAAAAGAAGAAGGAACCCTAGCAGATGAAGGTCTTCGACAAGTCCAACAGCTAAGGGCACCAAGCCAAACCAACCACGATAAGGCGATAAGCCACCGTGCCTCCTCCTAGTATAACCGGCTCCACCTGATCAGAACCACTCCACCAACAACGTAGACCATGTCGTCTTCGGCCATTGCCCATGCCCAAATAGATCCATAAACAACCTCAGTCCAGAACTAACACCTGTCAATGTCCGCTTGCCGTGATCTGCATTGCTCCATCTAGCCGCCAACCCCACTATAGGTTCAAGAATTGTTGTCTCCTCACCTTTGTTTAGACGATGACCTGAGACAGACCACCACCCTCCACTCCATCTTACCACCCAACATGAGGCGAGAGGGTCGAGATCCACCACCGGTGAACATACCCACGGGACGGAGAGCAACCTGCTAATAAGGAAACCAAGCAAAAAAGTTGAAGCCATCGACGGAGGGGATCCCTACTGCACACAGACTCCCAATCACTAGAGAAAATAAAAGATCCACCTCTAGCCAAGCTACCATCATCACCACCGAGAAACTCTAGTGGCGGCCTACCACACTCTGTTGCGTTGAAAGGATTTTTCATAGTTTTTTATAGTGTAGACTCGAGTTCAATTTATTCATTAAGTGTGTATCTTTAGAAGCACAAAAAACACTTTCCGAATATTATAAAGTATAAACACACTACTAAAAGTGTCTTTTTGTGAAATTTGAGGGAAAACTAATAGTACTAACATTGTTGTGAAGTTAGAGGGCAACCTAATAGTACTATTATTGAAAGTGTCTTTTTGTGAAATTTGAGGGCAGACTAAAAGTAACCCCAAGAGCTTGTCTATAATTTTTGTAATATAGGGAAGCAAAAGTCAAAGTTTTTATAATTTTTCCCCTCCAACTCCAACAAATTCCTTATTTTACAGCAATCTCTAAAATCTCCATAATTCTTCCTTAAAATTTTAGAGATTGCTATAAATTTAGGAAATTTTGTTCTCTCTTTCCTCACTATCTCTAAAATAGGGATAGTTATTGGAAATCTGTTGAAGCAAATTAAAAAAATTTATTTTCCCCTAAAACAGAGAAAAATCAAAATAAAGAGAGGCTGTTGGAGTTGCTATAACAGTAATGACATTGTTTATATACGTTTTAGTGATTTTCATATTTCATAGATATTTTTGTATGAAATATTTTCATACTTCCACAATTGATATATGAACCTACCCTGATTTTTGTAATATTTATTGTCTCATTCTGCCCGTATTAAATCTTTACTAAAAAAAAAAAAAACATCGTCTTCTATCTCCATAACTGCAACCGAAGTATGAATATTTTTGGGATCAATCCACTACCCTGGACAATGTCATAGAATCTCAACATTTTAAGACTCCTCTTGTTTGAATTTCCCATCATTCAACAATTTACTAAAAGAAAAGAACAATTTAAGTGTTGAACAATTAAATCCTTTTGGTGCGGCTAAAATCGCATCTCCAGCTTTCAGGTTATAGTGATTTGTATTGGATGTGAATCATCCTTTATCTTTGTAATTATTTGTCTCTATCAATCATGTTCTCCTTTTTAAAAAGGGTTTTTGTTCATTTACCCCATTTTTAGAGATTTTTTTCTCACTTACCCCATTAGATTTTTTAAATTCCTTCTTACCTAAAATACTCTAAGGAGGTCTTCCCTAATACCCCATTAAGATTTTTTTAAATTTTTTTAAAAATACTATTTTACTCTCACCCCTTTGTTACTGAGAGAGAGAGAGAGAGAGAGAGAGGAAGAGAGAGAAACTATAGGAGACTTCGCCAGAATCCTGTCACCGGCTGCCGGAATCCGGGTAACTTTAGCCAAATTTAGGTCATCGGCCGCGGGAATCCGGTCACTAGCTGTCGCCCACCGGAATTTGCTGAAAATCTCACTAGAAATGTTTTTTTGCCCCCAATAAACATCTATTGCCCCATAATATTGCCTTATAATAGACATTTATTGCCCCCCAATAGACTACTATCAGCCTTGTATTGCCCTCTAATAGACGTCTATTGCCCTCCAATAGAACTTTTGGTAGCCGGAATGAGAACTAATATTCCTAAAATTAGACAAATAAAACTTTGATTAAAGAAAAAAAAAGAAGAGATTATATCAATTTGAAAACGTCTATTGCCCTCCGATAGACGTCTATTACCCCCCCAATAGATATTCAAAACTTTTTTTCCTTTCCTTTTGTCCCGTTTCTTAAATATATATATATATATATATATCTGATCTGATCTGGGCACCCAATCTTCTTCTTCCTTGATTGACTGAAACCATCTCTTCTTGCTGCACCAAATCTCACAGCCTATCAGAAACCATACTCTTCGTTTCGGCCTCACCTTCTAAAGCACCGGACTGCGTCGTTTCGTCCACGACTCCTCCTCTGGCCCTGAAAGGATCGAATTAAAGATGAGGCTTGAATTGAATTCGACTCTGGCCGGTCACTGAAACAAATCCAAACTCGCTGGAGCCCGAGGCTGAAATGACAGCGGCTGGTGGTTCTGTAAAACGGAGCTGAGGCCCTCGCCGGATCGGGTCTTCGGGTCGAGCGGTGGAGATTGATCTCATCGAAGTCGGTGATGACCTCCTCGACGACGTCTCAAGTTGGTCAGATACCTACTGCCGTTCTGCAAATCGTACGGTCCAAATAGGACGACGTCGAACAATGTAGAGCCATGGGTCTTCTGCGTTGCCTCCGGGCCTCTGCGGTTGAATAAGTCACCGTCCTGGAAGAATAGCTCTCCATGTCGCCGTGAAACTTTCTCCGGTGAAGGTGGCCGGTGATCTGTATAGGATTATGTAGAGAGAGAGAGAGAGAGAAAGAGAGAGAGAGAGAGAGAATATCGTGATGTGCTGGAGAAAGAGATATGAGAGAATGGCATAAAATAAAGTTGTTTAATTAGACTGAGGGTATATTTGTCATTGTACTCTGAATTGGGTTAGTGAGAATATAAATCTGTTGCTGGGGTAAGTGGGAAAAGTTTGGCTCATTTTGGTGCTTTTGGGCAAGGGCGCTTTTAAAAAAAAATATTATAGAGCTACTGTTCATCATTTAAGAGCTTCGTGTTTCTCATCATCTCTTTCTTAGTGTTGTAACATTTTAATATTTTATTTATTATTGAAATTAAATTTGTATGTTTAAATTCAGAATTTATTTTGAATTTTATTTTGTAACTCATGGTGTTTTATTTTGATTTATTTTAGGTTTTAATTCTTGTAGCCTATGGCTTTTGGTTACTACTCTATTAATTGTAGGGAGTGTCCAAAGAGCCTATAAATAGCACCATTTTTTGCATGCTAAAACATATCATTGCTTTTTACATAATATTATTACGAAACACTACTATTCACCCATCAACTTTCTTTCCAAAATCCCTCAAAGTGTCTTGTGTGTTTTTTGGCCAAAGAAAAGTGTTCTTTTGGTGGAGCTTTGGGTTCCTCCAATTTGTGCAGATTGGTGTGAGCCACACAATTTGTTATTGGGTTGTTGTATCCTGGAGGGGGACAAGTCAAGAGATTTCTGGTGCACCGGCATTGTTCCGCAGAGGGCTTGAATCTCCTTAAAGAGAGTGAGATACCAGCACCTCAGCCTTTTGTCAACGAGTTTCTCAAGAGAAATTATAATTTTTTATTGTAATTTCACCAACACTAGTATTATCATCAAACTTTAGCATAACTGATTGAAGAATGACCCTTGTTTGAGCAATTAAATGACTGAATTGTCCGGCTGTAATTCATGAAAATTATACTAGTAATCATCTCAGACCATCTAAATGGCAAATTGAGGGCCTTTCCACAGTCACCATTGGGAGGGGAATGAGACACAGTTTAAAATTTTCTTTTCTTTTTTAGGGTAAAATAAAAAATAAAATTTTAAAAAATTAGAGGAGGCCCTATAACAAGTATGGAGTTTGGAATAGAACCACTCAAACTAATAATGAGGAAAATAACCACTCTTCTAGCCTAGGCATGACAATCCATTCGACATTTTGAGTTAAATATATATCAGCACCAGGATATAAAATTAATCAGTTAATAATACTATCACGTTATTTCTTTTGGCTTAATATTATTGAACGGAGCATCAGAGCCCAGCAACGTGTGGTCACTCTCTCCTCTCCTCTCCAGTTACTACAAATGTCATATATGTATGTATGATTGAGGATCGTTAAAGGACCACCAGCTACTAGACTTCCACACACTCCCAGGCTGTGTCCATCCCAGCTCTGTTCATCTTGGGGTCCTCACTTACAGAACGACTTTTCTCTCTGTGGGCCTGTGGGGATCGGACATGATAGTACGTGCATATAATCATTGCCGCTAGATCTATGGTGGAACTCGATCAACATAGCAACAACCATGGAGACGATCAAAGAGAGCCACAACCAGAAAAAGCTTCTTCACATAGCCATGTTCCCATGGCTAGCCTACGGCCATGTCATGCCGTTTCTTCAACTGTCCAAGTTCCTAGCTCAAAAGGGTCATCGCATATCCTTCATCTCCACCCCTAAAAACCTCCACCGCCTCCCAACCTCCTCATCCCTATCCCCACTCATCAAACTCATCGAGCTTCCAATGCCCGTCGTCGACGGCCTTCCGGAGTCGGCGGAGTCCACCTCCGACGTGCCCGTCAACAAAGTCCCGTACCTGAAAAAAGCCTACGACAAGCTCGAGCTCCCTCTCACGCATTGCCTCGAAGACTTGGCGGTGAACTGGATCGTCATCGATTTCGCGTCCCACTGGCTTCCCCGAGTTGCGACTCGGCTGGGGATCAACTCGGTTTACTTCACCATTTTCAATGCTACCACCATGGCCTTCGTGGGCCCGCCGTCAGAGATACTCGGTGGCGAACGCTAGCAGCCTGAGGACTTCACTGTAGTTCCCAAATGGATCGACTTCCCTAATTACGACGTGGCGTTTAAGCTGCACGAGATGGTCACTCACTGGGAGTGCATGGAGGAAGAGGTCTCCGATTTCCAGAGGGTCGCTGCCGCAATTCAGGGTTGCGACTTTGTGGCCACCAGGACCTGTCCCGAGTTTGATGCTGACTCACTGAGTTTGTTGAATAAGTTGTACGGCAAACCTGTGGTTCCACTCGGGTTGTTGCCGCCGGTGTTAACGGACGCCGACGGTGCCGAAGTGACAAGTGGAGAAGTTTGAGAGAGTGGCTGGATAACAAGAAAGAGAGGTCGGTGTTTTACATTGCACTGGGGACCGAGGTCACTCTCAGTCGAGAAGCGATGCACGAGTTGGCACTTGGGATAGAGAAATCCGGGTTGTGTTTTATTTGGGTGTTGGGCAATCGTCAATTAGCCGAAGGACTGGATATGATTCCGGTCGGGTTTGAGACCCGGGTTGGGGACCGGGGTTTGGTGTCCAGGGGTTGGGCTCCACAACTTAGGGTTTTGGCCCACCCCTCGATTGGGGGTTTCTTGACTCATTGTGGTTGGAGTTCAGTGATTGAGGCACTTGAGTTTGGTCGGGTCTTGATTTTATTTTCTGGGGCGAGTTCAGACCAAGGGTTGATTGCGAGACTGATGCACAACAAGCGGTTGGGGTTGGAAATACCAAGAGCAAGTTCACCCGTTGGATCACCGGGTCACCTACTATTCACTGCTTTTTAGTGTATATTTTCATTCTCTGGGTCACGAAATACACTGTGCCCGTGACCCAGGGCACGAAATACACTGTGCAGGTCACCATGGTGACCCAGAACACTGTACAGGGTGACCCAGGGCACTAAATACACTGTGCTCGTGACCCAGAGGGTGAAATTAATACTAAAAAGTAGTGAATAGTGGGTGACCTGGTGACCCAACGGGTGAACTTGCTCCAAGAGATGATCGAGATGGATCATTTAGTAGTGAAGCAGTGGCCGAGTCTATTAGACGAGTCATGGTGGACAAAGAAGGTGAGACACTCAGGAAAAATGCTTGGGCCATAAGAGAAATTTTTGGTAACTTGAACTTGAACAATAAGCATCTAGATGAGTTCACTAAGGTCCTCGAAACATGGCCGACTTCAACATGATATGGGAGTATAGAAGTGTTAGAAATGTTTTTACGGTTTAGAATATTGAAATTGTCGATACTGTCAATAAAAATATGTATTGTATTGTTTGAGATTAATATTATAAGAGTATTGCATGTTTTAGATCTTTGAAAATAAGCTTCATTACTCCTCTCAATATCACAACAATGAGCAAAACAGTCCGGTATAAGAAGGATTCTAATCTTTAAAATTTCTGATTTTGCATAATAACTCGTGTTTATATAATTATATGCCACTTTTCATGTCAAATATTAAAGAATTTTTTTATTGGAACCTCCAAATTTACTCACTTGACCTATATGCTTTTTACACCTCTTATCAAATTTTCAAATACTAAATTTACTCACTAAACCTCACTAAACTTCCTCAAATAACCTCACTCATATAATTTGCAAACAAATTATTATCTTTAAAATAAAAAAAATTTGTCATTTCAATGATTTAATCATTCTATAAATCTTAACTAAATATACATTTCTTAATGAAACTTGAGTTTCAAAAATTAATGTCTAATCAATAAGAAAATACCATGAACAATTCTGTTTTTTTTTTTTTTTTTTTTT
>BDJD01003339.1:16709-40570 GCA_002564525.1 Rosa multiflora | reverse complement strand
GTCTCATCAAAGTGACAACCCGCAAATCTAGCGATAAAGAGATCGCCTTGCAAGGGCATTAAGTGGTGGACGATTGTTGGAGTCTCAAATCCAACGTAGTTGCCCATTCGTCTGTAAGGACCCATCATAGAGCGTTGTGGCGGCGCAATTGGCACAAAAATGACTCACTCAAATGTGCGTAAGTACAAAATACGTGTACCCAGTCACTAGTTGTAACGTCAAATCTAGCGATAAAGAGATCGCCTTGCAAGGGCATTAAGTGGTGGACGATTGTTGGAGTCTCAAATCCAATGTAGTTGCCCATTCGTCTGTAAGGACCTATCATAGTGCGTTGTGGTAGCGCAATGGGCACATAAATGGCTCACTCAAATGTGTGTAAGTACAAAATACGTGTGCCCAGTCACTAGCTGTAACGCAGAGGTACATGGAGTGGCGGTGGGTCGTAGACGAATTAGCATAGCTGCATGCGATATTGCATCACCCCAAGCGGATGTAAGAAGATTGGTGCGCATTACTAATGTCCGAACGAACCATCGTAGTCGTTTCCGCGAGACCATTTGGGTGTGTACGAGGGAATATGATGTCCAACATCAGTCCCATTGTTATATCCATCGAAAGTCTTTCTATATAAACTCTCTAGCATAGTCAAATCCAATTGACTGAATAGGATGATCTAGGGAGTGAGCCCGTTGTCATATGATATGTGCTAGGAGTGTAGCGTAAGCAGCATTTATAGGTGGACAATGGCACAACACGTGACCAGCGTGTTTGCGTGTCAACCAATATCAAGAAATATTTAAGCGTCCGCAAGTTGGTTGAATCAATCCACAAAATCCCTACGGATTCTTTGTAAGAACAGAATGAGTCATGTCATATCCTTTGCATAGGACGGGCTCAGTCCTAATTTCCCTAAGGAACGGGCTTTGTAAAACGAGCGAGACGCCTTAGAAGCAACCATTGAGTATTGTGGTTAGGCCTGAGCGTCTAAAACGCTATTTGAAGCAAGTTGGTAATTGCAGCATCACCTGGGGCGCCATCACCATGATGGACGCCATCCATGGCGTCATGGATAGGGACTGCGCCAGCCCTAGGCTGGTGGTGGACGGAGGCAGTGCCCTAGGCAGCTGTGTCGGTCACACTTAGTCTAGAAATCAACTTTTGATTCATGCTTCGTTTCGCTCGAAAGAAATGATGTCCATGTGAAGTCTTTTGTAGACGGATCATCATATCATGACTAGGATGATCTATCCTATCGTGACAAAGCCAATATGTGTCTAAATCCAAGAGATCTTCTCTCATACATTTATTGGATTAATAGCTCGAATAGTGACATAGAATCCACTAGAGAGACACATAAACTTCTCTAAGATGCGTCTTTGTTCGCAATTATTAGAAGTGATGCAAAGGAACTCATTTCCGTTCTCTATATGCATTTTCGCATGGAATTCGTTGGCTATTCATAGGGTATGATTTGCCCTAAGAGCGTAGAGAGTTTCTGTGACAACTGTAATCAAGGTGCCATTTGGCAAGTGGAACTTGGGCTATTCCGTGTCCTTGAATTAATATTGATGGCCCTGCCATCATAGTCACAAAGTAATATGCTCAGAATCAAAATTGAGTCATAATGAAAAGAACTCGAAATTTTATTCATAAGCCAACGGAGTACATCATTGTTTCTTTGATCAAAGAAAATCTAATCCAATAAAAAGTAATATGGCAATCACCAACATCTCTTGGAAAATAAAAAGACTTAATCAAAATCGCCAGTTTCTGGGTCTTGATCCTTGTAGTCTTCCACCCTTAGATCTAGATCGCCATCTTGATCTTCTTGTTCCATGCAATTTGCTTCCCTTGCTTCACTATACGTCTTGTATGAATTAGCAACATTCTGGGGTGCGGTACATGTTTTGGCCCAATGTTTAGTTGATCCAGATCGAAAACAAACATCATTATGGTCAGGCTCCCTTGATCGAGGCGCCATTGGGGCGGGATTTGGACGACCTATGCTCTTGGTGGTGTTACCACCATGGTCGGAGGCTCCGCCTCTCTCTCTCTTCACACATTGACCTCCACGGTTCTCCGTGCACGCCTCTCTTGGCGATTTCCTTCCTCTTTAGGGCGAACATATGGACCAGAATGTCCAGAATTGGCCCTACTCTTAGGGTTTCGCTCCTTGCGTCCTCCATTGGGGGCGCGACTATAGTTAGACTCCGGAATAGGCTTAGTTCCCACGGGTCTAGCATTATAGTTCTTCACAAGAATATTGTCGTGCTTTTCAGCTACGTTCATGGCGCCAATGAGCTCATGAAACCTTGTGATACGTCCTGCATTTACATCAATCCGATAATTCTTTGAAATCATCAATGCAGAGACGGGGAAGGTAGAGAGAGTCTTCTCGATCAACATCCTATCAGTTATGGCTTGGCCACAAAACTCCATTAGAGACTTGATACGAAGAGCTTCCAAGTTATAATCAAGCACAGACTTGAAATCACAAAAGCGGAGGCTATGCCATCGCACTTCTAAATCAGTTGCTTCAAAAGCAGTAGCTTGCTCAATGGAGAGCACGTTCTGACTAGGCTCTTGGATGGCTTCCAGAAGTCCATCAGCCTTAAGATGTTGGCGCACATCTCGGACCCACCTATGGTATCCTGCGCCAGTTGTCTCTAGTGGAACAAAGTTCAACTTGTTCAGGTAACTCATCCTGAAAAACAACACAAGATTAGAGTTAGTTTCGGAGCGAAAAAGGCTACCACGAAAAACTATTAAATTCCTGAGCGTAGTTGCTTCCAAGAAAATAGGAATTTTCTGAGCGTAGTCGCTTCCAAGAAAATCTGATTCCAAGAGGGGTTTTGGATTAGATCGAAACAACGATGCATGTGGTTGATTGTTTTCTTCTCAACAAACTCTAACTTTGGAGGACTCTACAAGCTCCAAGCTTGGAGTGAGCACGAACCCCCACAGTTCAGCTTTTGGTCTCCCCTATGTAGAGAAAGGGAGGTAGAAGAAGGGATGATGGAAGTCCCCGAGAAAAGAAAAAGAAATTTAAAAACTTCAAAAAGAAAAAAGGGAACTTTTAGAAAAGTTTACATTGGAAAATTGTCGGAAATCTTGACCAAAAAGTTGGCCGGAAAAAATGTCGCCTGGAAGTTACTGTAGATGACAGGAAAAGTAGCCGGAAGTTGGGCGGAAAAGTCGCCGGCGGTCATTGACCGGCGTTGACTGAGGTTGACCGGATAGCTGACGTGGCACTGTTGCTGACGTGGCTGCTGACTGGGCTATGACGTGGCAGTGCTTTTTTTTTTTTTTTTTTTTTTTTCTTCTGTTTTTTCTTTCTGCCGGTTCGGTTGCAGTTTTTTCTGGTGGCCAATTCTGATGGTTTTAGGCCGGTTCCGGTGGAGATTTTTTGGCTTCGATGATCTGGGGTCTGGTTGCAGCTTCTGGTAGAGTTTGGTAGTAGTAGGCAGGGAGGAAAGCTTCAAACCGGGCAGGGAGGATATCGGTATTTCCGGGGGCCGGTTCGGATATTTTCCGGCCGGTTCTAGGGACAGCGCAGCCGGTTCTGGGCTCCTGGAGGTGAGAGCTTCAAGGTGGGTGGCAGAGGTTTCTGGGGTTTGAAGACTACGAATATTAGGTTTCAGGGTTAGTGCTTCGTGCTGATAACGTGTTTTAGGGAATCAGAAATTGAGAGATAATCGCTGTATTCTCATTGATAATAGGGGCCTCTTTATATAGAGGATTACAATGCATAAAGTTAGAATCATACAAGGAAAGAGAATTTCTAGATTCTTCTAATTGAACCCCATTACCACTAGGTCAAGTAACCTAGAGTTTGGATTAAACACAAATAGAGATATCCTTAAACAAATCTAATATTATTGAATTGGAAAGTCCACATAAAATAAATATAATATTTTTTGGTGTAATTATTGTCCTTAATTGTCAATTGTATAGAAGGTTATATATGTAATTTAATAATTCATAATAGAATGAGGTCAAGTGAGCAGATTTGGAGGTCCCAATAGAAACTCTCAATATCAAATAACTCCAAACAATTGGACTAATCAATTGTCCCCGTTGTTTTTAATACAAACCATTGTGAATGATCAACGCAATATGCTAGGTGTATTCATTTGCATCTGTATTAATAGAGACTAGGCAGAAAACATTCATTGTATCATAAGACACTTACCATCCAATATGTAATAGCTGTTATAAAGTTCTTTCGAAAATATCTGATAAAATTGAAACGATACAAATAACATTTAATGGCGGAGCTAGAATTTTTAAAAATATGGTGGGCTAAAAAAACTTTTTAATAAAAGTTTAATAATGCTTTAAATTTTTCTTTTTCTTTTTTAAGCTTTACAAGTAATATGTTTAACTTTTTGCTTAAATTAAACTAGATCATATATTAAATACATATCAAATAATGAAATAGCTAACTGATAAAAAAAAAAATCAACATTATAACGTTTGATAGAAATTCAATAACAAAAGTGTAAGGCAAAAGAATATACATACTCAAATTGAATCATGCGCTCAAATCTTTAATTATTGAATTTGTATCATAATTCTCTGCCAACTATTTTTCTGACCTAATTTATCCAAAAAAAGCAAGCCATTTATGCGAGTATGCCTCTTAAAGCAGAATAGAAAATAAAATACAATCAAATACTTCAAGCAAAGAAATAAGTCAAATAACACATATGACCAAAAAAATTAGCATATAGGCTAAGTTTAGAATTTTTTTTTTTTTAGTTACAAAGGGGACCTAAAGAGGCCCAGAAAACAGAACAAAACTAAAAATTAGCTAAGCATGACCACTAGAAGGTCCAACACCAGATCTCCTAACTCTAGTAGCTCCATCAAAATCTTCAAGAAAAACATTAGCAGCATGAACATGGGGAGCATCAAATTCGATGACTCCATAAGCATGATCAATGCTATTCTTTGCATGGCAATCTGCCACCATATTGCATTCACGATAGATGTGCTTTAGGGAGAAAAATTGAAACTTCTTGATCAAAACATTGTAGCAATCAATCAGAGAGCCAAGAGGAGCTAAGTTTAGAAATTTGAGGTATACTACTTTTTAATATTTAATTTTTTAAACTAAAATTAAACTACAAATTAATTTTTTTTTCAAAATTTCGGTGGACTTAGCCCACAGAAACCCGTGTGTAGCTACACCCTTTATAACGTTAACATAATCTTTACACAAGAGTGACCTGCATAGATCAAGAAATGATCCAAAATTTGAAGACAAAGAAACAGCCGTTAGAAATCCCAGGCCCAATCTTGACATTCCCTTGGTAAAGAGTGCAGGCCCAAATAAAAGTCAACACGACAGATCAAAGTCCTAGTCAACGCTCCAAACTTCAAAGAGAGTTCTCAATCAAGGCAAAAACAAACTCAGCTACGCCACGGTATCCGGAAGCGGCAAATACGTCGCTGGGAAGCCACCTTCCCAGCCTTGCCAAGTTGCCTTCACAAACATGCTTTCTAGACTAGGATAGTGATTTCTACATCCCACATCTAAGAAAATGTAAAGGAGATGGCTTCCTTCACCTATAAAATGAACTCTCCTCCCACATAAACACCATCCCATTACATCTCATGTAATCCTTTTGGGCCACAAGGCCCAACACACTAGTTAAGCTTTCAAGTTGAAGTAGTTTCCCGCTAAGGCGGGAGACGAACCACTATACTTCTCGTGTGTGTCTCTCTCTCTAAAGCTAACTAGAGACCCCCATGGACTCTAACGTTAACAGTTTATATTAGAGATATTCTCGGAGAATCTTAGGAGATATCCAATCAATATACGATTATGTTTCCATGCACAACTCTATCTCTATGCTTGTAATTTTCTATATAAAGAAGTCTCTATTATCAATAAAAGTACGACTCAATTATCTCCAAATTCAATTTTCCTTAAACAATAAATAAATACTCTTCTTACCTACTCCAACCAAATATAAAATTCAATTTAATTTTTTTTCCCGATATTTCCTTATATTACCTATATAGTTTTATAATTTACTTAAAATAATTAAGTAAAAATAATAATTTCTATACATGGCCTATTATTTATTACAAAGGTAAATTCAAAACAATCTGATTTGAAATTTTCTTAAACTAAATTAATTGAATATTATTATATAGTTATTACTCGATCTTCCAACCCAATACCCTTGAAATCATTCTTTTAGCAAATTCAAAGGGGTTCCAATAACATATCAAGATCGAGAACCAACAATCTGATTAATTTTGGTGGATGAGAGACCTACTCATAAGAGAGCAATGTTATGTGATTTTGATTCATTTTTCTTCTCGTGGTTCAAGATAGAGATAAAAGTAGAATAACAAATTGTTGTATCTCATGTTCAAGGGTATTTTGGTAAAAATAAGGAGGTCTACTTAGCTTTTCAAGTATTCTAAAAAGTAAATTAGAGGTGTACTAAGCATGAGAGGTCTGAATAGCAAATTCAGAGGTCCAACTAGAACCACCCTTAAACTACAAATTAATTTTTTTTTTCAAAATTTTAGTGGGCTTTAGTCCACAGAAACCCGTGTGTAACTACGCGCTTAATAACATCAACGTAATCTTTACCCAAGAATGACCTGCACAGATCAAGAAATGATCCAACATTTGAAGAAAAAGAAACAGCGTTGGAAATCCCAGGCCCAATCTTGACATTCAACACGACAGATCAAAGTCCTAGTCAACGCTGCAAACTTCAAAGAGAGTTCTCAATAAAGACAAAAACAAACCCAGCCACAAGCCCACAACCACCATAAACGCTCTGGGGAACGATGACGTCAGTAGCGGTGGCGGTCAACGGCGGCGACGGAAACGGAAGCCGACGCGCCGTGAAGTGGGCGGTGGAGAATCTCATGCCCACAGCCGATCGCTTCGTATTGGTCCACGTCATGCCCAGAATCACTTCAATTCCAACTCCATGTAAAATATTTCCCATCTCTCCCTCACTGAATTCATGCTCTGCTCTCCACTTGTGAGTTGATGATTGGTTGCTTTGGTGTTGTTACTGTGGTCTTGTGCAGCAGGAGATCGCATCCCGGTGACGGAGCTAGATGAGGGTGTGGTGGCGACGTACGTGAATGACATGAAGGACAAGTACGAGGAGGTTTTCACTCCGTTAAAGAAGCTATGCAAGTCAAAGAAGGTGAATTTATCATCTATGTGAAGATGGGTTCTGTTCAAATTTACTGTAGTGTGTAGTAATCATAATGATCAGTAACTTTTTGTAGGTTGAAACATTGATATTGGAGGATGAGGTTCCTGCAAATGGGATTCTAAGCTTTATATCTCAGTCTGATATCAATTGTTTAGTTTTGGGCTCTAGCAATTCTAATTACATAACCAGGTATATAATTCTTTGATTTCTATAGTGCTGGGCATTCTTGTAGTTATCTTGATGTTCTTTTGCTAGAACAATGAACTCATATAGGGCAATGTGTTTAGGAGGGTCATGATTTTGAAGGTTTTAACTATATGTGTACAGTTTGACATTTTTACTGTTGTGTGAAGTGACTTTCTTTTCAATGATTTGAGGCTAAGTTTATGTTCATGACTTGTTCAGGAAACTGAAGGGACCAGATGTACCGACAGTTGTTCTGAAATGTGCTCCTGAGAGTTGTGATATTCATGTCGTTTCGAAACAAAGAGTTATCAAAAAATCAGCTAGTCTCTCGTCTGCTTGTGGTAGGTTACACACAAAGTGATGCTTTTTTAGTTGATAGTTGATGCAGTTGTAATGTTCTTAATTTTTCTTGTCATGTTTAGAGTCTATTACTGCTAACGGGCTGTCTACTCGAGGAGAAGATGGGGGGTTTTCCTCAGATATGAATGAAGGGATAACTGGAAGTCGTTCTTCCTACCTAGTATCCACAGTTAATGAAGGTTATGGAGCACCATCCATGTCAGATCTTAGTTATATAAGTTCTGAAGCATTTACACGTATGGAGTTTCCTGCAAATGCTAGTGTGGATCAGGAAAGGAATCATCAGAACTTGGAAGAGAACCTTGAGATTATTTCTTTCCAGCGTGGAAGTTCCTCAATTTCTTCAAACATTGAGCAGGTGAATAATGCTGACCATCTGTACCAAGAGCTGGATTTTCTTTTAGTATTTAGCAGATACATCTATCATCCTGAGTGGTGGTTTGATGATTTATACTATGAACTATAAATTCTGCAGTCATATGTGCAGATTGAAGTGGAAAAGTTGCGTGCAGAATTGCAAAATACTCTTGGCATGTACAAACGAGCTTGTGAAGAGCTGGTACATGCCCAAAGCAAGGTGAGAGATCAACTATTATTAGATATTGCCAACATGATCAGCACCTGTCACCAAAAAAATAACAATGAACACTGCACAACAGCACTAGTAATGGGGTTGTACTACATTCCTGTTAAATTTGAAAAAGATAAGTTTAACTTCTTCTTCTTCTTCTTTTTCTTTTTTAACATGCCTACAATATATGGAAACCAATATGATCTGGGACAGACCAAGCACAGTGGAAAAACACAGATCGAGCACAGTGGAGACTTTTTTTATTGATTTATATCAGTGTTGATGGTCAACTTTGCAGGTCCAACTACTTTCTTCCGAATGCCTTGAAGAAGCAAGAAGAGTAAATGCTGCTCTTGAGAGTGAGGAAACTTTGAGAAAAATTGCTGCTGAAGAGGCAGCAAAGCATTTGAAGGCCAGGAAAGAGATTGAGGAGGCAAAACTTCTGCTTGCTAAAGAGGCTTATGAGAGGCAAATTGCTGAATTAAATGCCCTGAAAGAGTCAACAGGGAAAAAGGAATTTGTTGATGCACTCTTCTCATGTGACAATAGGTACAGGAGATACAGTAGGAAGGAAATAGAGATAGCAACAAACTTCTTTTCAGAGACTAATGTGATTGGTGAAGGAGGATATGGGAAAGTTTACAAGTGCAGTCTTGATCAAACCCCAGTAGCTGTTAAGGTTCTTCGACCTGATGCAGTTGAGAAGAAAGAGGAGTTTCTGAAAGAGGTATATATTATTTAAACGGAATTAGGAATACTGAAACCACTTTATTGCACTGGTTTACTATTATGGCTCTTTTTTTGTTGCCCGTTAATTTGTTCTTGATATTTGATTTATCTGCAGAAATTGTTATGAAAATTCATTTTAGTTCTCAAAAGTCTTTAATTCCTTTACTAATAATGCTAGACCACTAGTAATGTTGGAAAGTATTATGGCATTTAATATAAACAGTGAATAGTTGATGCCTAGTATATCCTGAGATGAATCAAGTTGCAGTTTTCGTCATGTAAACGGTCTCTTACATTCTCTGCCAATTTCTGCAGGTTGAAATTCTTAGTCAGCTACATCATCCTAACATAGTTTTGCTTCTTGGAGCCTGTCCAGAGATCGGTTGCCTGGTCTATGAATACCTGGAAAACGGGAACTTGGAAGATTATATCTCCCACCGCCAGAATGGAAAACCATCTCTCCCTTGGACTGTTAGGTTCAGGATAATTTTTGAAATAGCATGTGGGCTTGCATTCTTACACAACTCAAAGACGGACCCTATTGTGCATCGAGATCTAAAACCAGGTAATGTCTTACTGGACAGAAACTACTCGAGCAAAATTGGGGATGTTGGGCTGGCTAAACTCATTACAGACATCGTGCCTGACAACATAACGGAGTACAGAGAATCAATTATTGCTGGTACACTCTTTTACATGGATCCAGAGTATCAGAGAACTGGCACAATTAGACCCAAATCGGATTTATACGCATTTGGGTTCATTATCCTCCAACTATTGACAGCACGGCATCCAAATAGGCTTTTATACATTGTGGAAAATGCAATTGCAAATGGTTCTTTTGCCGACTTTTTAGATGAGTCAGTCACAGATTGGCCGCTAGATGAAACAGAGGAGTTGGCTCAACTTGCATTAAGGTGTTCAAAGCTTAGATGCAGGGATAGACCGGATCTTGAAACTGAAGTTCTGCCAGTTCTCAAAAGACTCGTTGATATTGCAGATCCTACTTCTAAGATTGAGAGAAACCATATTGATGCACCAAGCCACTACTATTGTCCAATACTTCAGGTAAAGTATTGCGAGTAGTAAAACAAAAATACTGAAGGATTCTAGATTTTAGTTCTCTTTGAATTTTAGCATGCATATCATTTCTTGCTTGTCTTGATGCATCTTGTGGTTAATGCAGGATATCATGGACGACCCACACATTTCTGCCGATGGCTTTACTTATGAGTACAGAGCAATCAAAGCATGGCTTGACAAACACAATGTATCCCCAGTGACAAGGCTTAGACTTCAGCATTCAGAGTTGACTCCTAACCATACATTGCGTTCAGCTATACAAGAATGGAGGTCACACGTGACATACTCTACTGCCTAAGTGGATAGAAGAGTGGATTATGCACCAGTTCTTGCAAGCTCTCCAAAGCAGAAACTACATATCAGGAGTAAATTTGTCTATATTCTTAACTTGGATGCTCAGATGAAAATGAGCATTCAAAGTTCGTATTCATCACAGATCAAAAGAAGTATATATTAGAATCAGGGTGCAGCACAATTCTCGGATGTAATTATTGTAAACAGAGAGAGGAAGGAACTGCTCCATAGAACAATGTTTCCACATAATGCAGCAATGTATAATGTCTATTCAAGAATTGTGACTTTACCATGTATGCACTATATTCCGATCATCATTCTCAACTGACCGTCTGGGAAGTCTATAAGCCCCCATTGGTGCACATTATCTACTCGCTTAGTATAGCTGAGTACATCATTAGCCTATATTATAGATGACATTCAAATGCTTAATCATCTGTACAAATTCTATAATCTCTATCATTGCCTGAACATAATGGAACCCCTGAAGGCATTATCAATATCACAATGTAACACTACGGGTGCTGCAACATGTCAGCCATCAGAACTGTGCAAATTCCAGAGCATTTTCATCTGGATCTCGAAAAAAGATTGCTGGCCTCCCAGACTTACTAAGCGTGTATGGAATACCTACAGTATAGATAATTGCAAAGTAAACCAATCAGCATTCCTTCCAAAATCAGTCACATATGAAATGAACTTCAGATGAGGAAATAAAAGCTTGCCAGCTTCATCAAGGATTGCTTTCAGCTTAGACACATCCCGAATCTCAACACAAGTGTGCCTATCACGGCCTCCATGCTCAGGTCTTCCAGTTAGAGGGTCAGGATTGGGAAGCTCCATAAGGTGAATCATCTCAGAACCCACCCATAACCAAGCCCCCCTATAGGGGAGTTTGTCATCTGGCCTAGCCTCATTTATTTCAAGACCTATTGTGGACGGTTTCATTTTTTCATGAACTAAGTTAATAGCAAAGTACATGATGTGCATAGAAGGAGCTAAGGGGAAAAAACCATAACATACCAAGAATGTTCTGATAAAAGTCGAGCGACCTCTCCAAGTTTTGACACAAGATTCCAACATGGTGGAGACTAACTAGTCCATAATCTGGATCAGTACCAACAAATGAACATTTAAGAGTTCATGCCACTGAGAAGAGAAAATGGATATGCATATTACCAAAGACATTTTAATCTGACATGACCAACCATTTAATTCCTCTAAGCTCTTAACATGTTACATCACAGAAACGTTGGCGTTCTAACATGATTGCGAGTTCTTGCATGCTAGCAGTTGCAGTGAAAAACAATCTATACCCCAAAGGTAAAAAAAACTTATCGATGGTAGAATATTTACAATATATTGTCTTACTTCGAAAGAAAGAAATGCGGCACCGGGTCAAAAATTTCACACACTCAGACTCGAAACAGATACGCAACAAACCCAAATTTCGTTAAAATCTGAAAACATGTCCCCCAAATGAAGAATAAAGTAAGCATCAAAACAAGATTTTGGTGAACAATGTCATGCTCCTCATGACTCACTACAAGTTACAATCCAATTGAACCATAACCAACCGCTACAAAATTTATCTTTCTCTATGATTTAAAATTGCAAGACCCAACTTAGAAAACAATAGGTAGTAATCAAACAAAGTGATAAAGAATGAGAAGAATCACCCTTCTTGTCCTCAGCACTAACTGATTGTTTCTCAAGTACATCTCCTCCAACCTTCGCTTTTGTTACAAAACAAACCCCATGGCGCCCAAAATTTTTCTGGGAAATTCTGGATGATGGGTTTGTGTTGAGCCTGAAATGATCTTTCTGCCACCAACAAAACAAAGAAGTGGCAGAACATGTCAGAACAAACAGTCAACTCCAAAAGAAGAGAAAGAAATAAAATTTGATATCTTTATTATTAGAAGAGTTAGTTACCTTGCGTTGGAGTGCAACGGTTGGGGTTGGGGTAAGAAGGGAAGCCATGAAAGAGCTGCTGCTAATCTGGGCTCTGGTCTATTTGGTTCACTCCGCACCACTCAATACAGTTACCAGAAGAAATTAGCGAAATAAAAGACAATCTTGAGCCGTTCGTGTCTTCTTCTCTGGTTGCCCGAAAATGAGACCTTTTGAATGGGTAGGTCTGTAATAAATACTAGCCATTCCAAAAGGTGCGAGTGTGCGACGAAGATAAGTAAATATTCTGTAATATTTGTTTATTGTGACAGTACAAATACTTTTTGGTCGTGTTTTTGGGATAAGATTACTAATGTTTATCACTGGTCAAATTTCTATCTAGAATATATGATGGTTTTTTGGGCTGCTTATGTTTTCAGCTGTTTCTTGCTTGTATGTTGATTTCTCTGGTCTTCCTTGTTCTGGCAGATGACCATGTGAATCATACTTTGCAGACTTCGTCTGTATTGGGCTGTGTCCCTTGTAAGGAAACTATTGAAGGAAAGAATCTCACTTAGATAGGAGTTTGATCTAATTGATATTCTACAATATCGTAGATTAGCTGTGTGAGTTGTATTACCATACTTAGTCCTGGAATCATGGATCCAGTTTGTAAACGGAATGCATATAAGCTGTATCAAACCACAATAGTATGCAAGAGAAATATTTTCTCCTCAAGTCGTTCCTCTTTATGGTATCAGAGCACCGACTCTGAGACATAACTTGAGAGAAAGAAAGTTCAAACAAACCCTCCATGGCAGGAGATGAAGAAACCAAAAGCAAGGCCTCGCCTTCACAGAGAACCCCAGAACCTTGGGAAAACTCTAACCATGCACTTTTTCTCCATCATTCAGATCAACCCGGTGCAGTCCTGGTGTCGCAACCATTGATGGAAGATAACTACACAACTTGGGTCCAATCTATGGGAATGGCCCTCACCATCAAGAACAAGAAGGGGTTCATTGATGGAACCATCAAGAGACCGACTGACAATCATGATGAACAGCAACAATGGGATCGTTGTAATATACTCGTCAAGACTTGGCTATTAGGAGCCATGTCAAAGGAGATTTCCGGCAGCGTCATTCATTGCAAGGACGCAAGAAGTATGTGGCTCGAACTGCAAGAGAGATTTTCCCACACCAACACTGTTCAATTGTTCCACATAGAAAATGCGATTCATGATTGTGAACAGGGTGCAAGCTCAGTCACATCATTCTTCACAAAACTGAAAAGCCTCTGGGATGAAAAAGATGCATTGTGTGCGTTTCCTCCTTGCAATTGTGAGACAGCCACTGAGGTCAAGGCCTATTTGGAGACACAAAAGACCATGAAGTTTCTGATGGGGCTTAGTGACAACTACGCAACGATCCGGAGTAACGTAATGGGCATGGATCCTCTTCCAAGCGTGAACAAGGCGTATGCCATGGCGCTGCGGCATGAGAAACAAGCAGAGGTCTCTAGTGGAAAGGCAATAGCTACACCTGAAGCATCTACCTTCTCAGTGAAGAAGGTTAATCGTGGTTTCAATCCTATAGAAAGGGAAGTCAAGTGTGAAAAGTGCAATATGACTAATCACAGTACAAAGAACTGCAGAGCACACCTCAAGTGCACCTATTGCAATGGGAAAAGGCACACTTATGAGTATTGCCGAAGAAGGAAGAATGCAATGGAGGGTGGACAAGCACCACCAAAGGCTAACTATGTGACCTCTCCAAGTGATAACAAGGAAGCCATGACTGATTTTCCGTTTTCACGAGAAGAATGTCACTAGCTCATCGGCCAGCTTTTAACCAAAACCAAGCCCGTTGCAGCTAACTTGGCTGGTAATATTCCAAACTATGAGGAACTCTCAGGTAAAGCGTTTGCCCTTGCACAAAATAGCAATGAGACAGTATGGATATTGGATAGTGGGGCTAGCGATCACATAGTTTGTAATCCTACTTTGCTTACTTCATTAAAGCCTGCTCATAATCGTTTGGTTAAATTACCTGATGGAACCTCCGCACATGTTACTCATATTGGGACAGTAGTTTTCTCTTCACATTTCATGCTTCACAATGTTCTTTGAGTCCCATTGTTCTACCTAAACTTGATCTCTGTGAGCAAACTAGCATTTGACTCGTTCTATATTACCATTTTTCTGAGACAAGTTTGTGTCATACAGGACCTACGATCGGGGAAGATGAATGGGACGGGAACTAAGAGGGAGGGACTCTACTGCCTCAATCATTAGAAGAAAGGAACATGCAATGTGGTGCGCACCAAACCACACAACCTGTGGCACCAAAGACTCGGACATCCTTCTAGCAAAGTATCTTCATTATTTCCCTTTCTTGCAAATAAAGCTTGTGATGTAAGCAATTGTTCCATCTGTCCTTTAGCCAAACACACTAGACAACCTTTTCCATTAAGTACTACTTCTAGTGAATCTTGTTTCGATTTGATACACGTTGACATATGGGGTGGTTATCATGTTTCCTCTATTTCTGGTGCAAAATATTTCTTAACCATAGTTGATGATCATTCCAGAAGCACATGGGTTTATCTAATGCACCACAAGTCTGAAACACGAAATTTACTTGTTCATTTTATTCACTTAGTTGAGACTCAGTTTGGCAAGAGAGTCAAAGTAATACGGAGTGATAATGGCCCGGAATTTAAAATCACACACTTTTATTCATCCAGAGGTATCCTTCATCAAACAAGTTGTGTCAACACACCACAACAAAATGGTGTCGTTGAGCGTAAACATAGACATTTGCTTAATGTTACTCGGGCTCTTCTTTTCCAAGCTAATTTGCCTAAACCTTTTTGGGGGGACGCCATACTCACTGCAACCTATCTCATAAACAGAACGCCAACACCACTTCTCCATGGTAAAACACCTTTTGAGATACTTTTCCACAAAGAGCCAACTTATTCTCACTTAAGGGTTTTTGGTTGTCGTTGCTTTGTATCTACACACTCAGTCCGCCCTAGCAAGTTTGATCCTCGCTCTATTGAATGCATTTTCCTTGGTTATCCTCATGGGCAAAAAGGGTACAAGGTATATGACTTAGCAGCCAAGAAAACCCTAGTGTCACGAGATGTGTTATTCTTTGAAGATGTGTTTCCTTTCCAAGTCGACCCGGATGTTATTTCTTCATCAAACACTGATTTGTTTCCTCGTTTCACTCAATCAACATCTTCTGACCTTGATTTGGTCCCCACAAATCACTCAAACCCTATTATCTCTCCACATGATTCCACACCTTCCGCTGATACCCGATCTCCTCAATTTATCCAATCTCCACAAATCACTCCATCTCCTTCTACTCTATCTCCTCCAAACATATCCCCTAATCAATTCTCTCACCAAATCCCTTCTTCTCCCACCGATAACACACTTGCGTCATCCTCAGATAACGTACCTCCCACATCCAACGATCACACTTCCGTACCATCACCACCTTCACGATCCTCCCAACCTACACCACCACAACCACGCAGGTCTTCTCGGCTCACCAAGGTACCAACCACACTGCAGGACTTTCATATTGAAGCAGCTCTCCCCTCACGTTCAGGCCCTTCCTCTTCTTCGAGCGAGGTCGTCCCTTCAGGTACTGCTCACTGTCTTTCCAATGTTTTGTCCTATGATAACCTTTCTTCTCCTTATCGAGTCTTTACTGCTAACATCACTATCCAGAGAGAACCTACCTCTTTTTCCCAAGCAGTTCAGGACTCGAAATGGCGAGAAGCCATGAAGCAAGAGGTTCAAGCACTTCAAGCAAATAAAACGTGGAGTTTGGTTTCACTGCCGGCTCACAAGCGACCTATTGGTTGCAAATGGGTCTACAAAATTAAGTACAACCCTGATGGCACAGTTGAGTAGTACAAGGCCAAGTTAGTGGCCAAGGGGTATAGTCAAGTTGAAGGGATCGATTACAGGGAAACATTTGCCCCAGTGGCTAAGTTAACTACCGTTCGTGTTCTCCTCAGTCTTGCGGCTTTGCAAAAATGGCATATTCATCAATTGGACGTAAATAATGCATTTCTCAATGGTGATCTTCATGAGGATGTTTACATGCACTTGCCTCCTGGATTCGGACGAAAGGGGGAGACTCGAGTTTGTAAATTACACAAATCTTTCTATGGATTGAAGCAAGCCTCAAGGCAATGGTTCCTAAAGCTTACTGCAGCTCTCAAATCTGCCGGCTTCAATCAGTCTTGGTCTGATTACTCTTTATTCGTCCGAAATCAACAAGGTCGATTTACAGCTCTGTTGGTGTATGTAGATGACGTTATTTTAGAAGGGAACAGCCTGAAAGAGATCACCGAAACCAAGCAGTTCCTTGCACGTCATTTCAAGCTCAAACACATGGGACAATTAAGGTACTTTCTTGGCATAGAAGTAGCTAGGTCCAAACATGGAATTGCTTTGTGTCAAAGACAGTATGCATTAGAGATCCTTGAAGATACAGGGTTTCTTGGAGCCAAACCTTCACGGTTCCAGTTGAGCAAAACATGACACTAACGCAAGGAGATGGAAGTTTATTGGAAGATGCGTCTCAATACCGAAGATTAGTGGGACGACTTATATACTTGACCATCACAAGGCCGGACCTTGTCTACGCTGTGCACAGACTGAGTCAATTCATGGACAAACCAAGGCAGCCACACCTTGAAGCAGCGCATAAAGTATTGAGGTACATCAAGCAAACACCTGGTCAGGGAATACTCTTGCCTTCCACAGGGCCATTGGAATTGAGAGCATATTGCGACGCGGACTGGGCTCGTTGTAAAGACACTAGAAGATCAACGACTGGCTATTGCATCTTTCTTGGACATGCGCCCATCTCATTGAAGACGAAGAAGCAAAGTACGGTGTCACGTTCGAGTGCAGAAGCTGAGTACCGTTCCATGACCACCACATGTTGTGAGATAACATGGTTGCAGTATATACTGAGGGATTTGAATGTTGGACATGGACAACCAGTCAGATTATACTGTGACAATCAAGCGGCTATACACATAGCCTCAAACCCTGTGTTCCATGAACGAAAGAAGCACATAGAAATAGATTGTCATGTTGTACGAGAAAAGGTGCAAAGAGGGCTAATTAGAACTGAGCACATTCGGACCAAAGAACAACCAGCTGACCTGTTTACAAAGCCGTTAAGTTCGAATCAGTTCTCTACGTTACTAAACAAGTTGGGTGTAATTAACATACACTCCAACTTGAGAGGGAGTATTGAAGGAAAGAATCTCACTTAGATACACATAGCCTCAAACCCTGTGTTCCATGAACGAACGAAGCACATAGAAATAGATTGTCATGTTGTACGAGAAAAGGTGCAAAGAGGGCTAATTAGAACTGAGCACATTCGGACCAAAGAACAACCAGCTGACCTGTTTACAAAGCCGTTAAGTTCGAATCAGTTCTCTACGTTACTAAACAAGTTGGGTGTAATTAACATACACTCCAACTTGAGGGGGAGTATTGAAGGAAAGAATCTCACTTAGATAGGAGTTTGATCTAATTGATATTCTACAATATCGTAGATTAGCTGTGTGAGTTGTATTACCATACTTAGTCCTGGAATATTTTCTCCTCAAGTCGTTCCTCATTAGAAACTGTCACGATATTCCCGAGAAATCCTCGGACTCGTCCAAACATAACCATTGTAACAAAGGATCGGAATTCAACCACTCGATCGCTGCAAATTCAAGGTTTAGAGTCGTGGTTTAGTCAACTTCTCGGTCAAAATCGAATCCCATCGTCTTCTTTGTTTTCAGGTACTCTCTCTTTTCTCTCACTCTCACAATGGAAGTCGTCACTCTCAAAAGATGATGAAACTATACATGCATGAAGGTTCAGACTGCAGTTTTTGAAAGTTTTAGTCTTTTAGATAGGGAAAACATGAAAGATTACCAAGATTGTAACCTCAGAATTATTTGAATGTATGAATGAGAATGGGTTCTGATTTTCTCTGTTCAAATCATTATTTGAATGATTTTCACAAATAATACTTTGTAATCATCGCTTAGGCATCTGTTGTTAGTTCTTGATTATACGTTGGATGTGTAAATTGTTTGGATCAGCAATATATTCTGAGGGAAATGGGGCTGAACAAGAAAAAGGTATCGAAGGGACTATTGCAGAGTGATGACTTGTATCAGGTACCACATGCATGTCTTCATACTCTCAACTACTGCTTTGTTTTTCAGTGTCTAGATTGTTCACATTCACACTGTTGTTCAACTATGTGGCAGTATATCTTGGAGACTAGCTTGTATCCGCGTGAACCGGAGCCTCTCAAGGAGCTGAGAGAGGCCACTGCCAGCCACCCCGAGTAATTATATAACCCTTTTTATGTTACTGTGTATAATATTTTGATTCAGGTAATTTCACAATGAAGTAAATAGTTGTGGTTCATATAGTTTTCTTGTTTACTATGTAATAGCCTAGCCTAGCTAGATAGCCTGCATCTGAAATTTCATTACAGCTATTGATAATCAAGCCAAAATGACCACTATCTAGCATTGCTTTATTGAAATGTGTCGGGGAGGAACGCTAGCTGGGTATTTTTCAGGGCTGGGATGGGTACTGCACCAGATGCAGGTCAGTTAATGACCATGCTATTGAAGTTAGTAGATGCAAAGAAGACGATTGAAGTTGGTGTTTTTACCGGATACTCTCTTCTCCTCGCTGCTCTTAAAATTCCTGAGGATGGCAAGGCCTGTTACTACTTACTAGTTATTTAGAATCTGATATATCCTGTTCTGCTAAGCTAAAAAGAATACCTTACATGCAGATTGTAGCCATAGATGTAGATCGTGAGCCATATGATCAAATAGGATTTCCAATCATAAAGAAAGCTGGTGTTGAGCACAAAATTGACCTCATTGAATCTGAGGCCCTGCCCGTTCTTGATAAGCTATTGGAACAAGCAAGTATCGCGCTTTTTTTTTAAAACTCCAACTGGTTAAACTACATAAACCATGATTGTGACATTGTCTTTCTCATGGTTTGTGGACGGGTTTCAGCATGAAAATGAAGGAAGTTTCGACTTTGCTTTCGTTGATGCAGACAAGGTTAACTACTGCAATTACCATGAGAGACTAATGAAGCTGCTGAAGGTGGGGGACTGGGGGGTATAGCTATGTATGATAACACTCTATGGGGAGGGACAGTTGCAATGCCTATTGAGTCGACTCCGGAACAGATGAAACTAGGCAGACAGTCTATTATGGAGCTCAATAATTTGCTCGCTGCTGATACTCGGGTCCAAATTTCCCATGCTGCTTTGGGTAATTGGATCACAATTTGTAGGCGACTGTACTGATTTCTTCCTGCAAGTGAAAACCTACATGTGGAGCTTGATGTAGCGTTTCACATGCTTTGGATTTTTAAGTTTTCTGAAGCCAAAATCTTAATGAAATAATATAATGCTGCTTTAGTTGAGCAAAGGTTACTAAACACAAATTGGTACAGAAAAGGTTAGGCATGTTCCTAATTAGAGACTTGGTCCTCTAACAATCACCTTAATGGTGGAATAACCTGAATAAAAACCTGGGAATTTCAGCAAGATACCTAGAAGTAATGTAACTTTTCTGATCCTGAAGTTGTAATGTAGTACTCCATTGCTGTAAAACGTTACAGCTCGTGTGGTTTAGGGAAGATGCATAAAAAATGACCTTAAATTTTGCTTAATTTTCAAACACCAGCTTAGACAAGTCATAAAATATGATCGAATGAGTATTGTGCACGGCAGTGAAAAGAGCGTCGTACACTGATACCAAGAAGGAAGTATTGTACGACAGTGAAAAATGTGTCAGTAGTGGTTGGTGATCAAAGAATCTTCGACTCGTCGAGAACGTACAGATGTGACGTTGACTCTCTGCGATCCCATTCAAGCATCTTCTTCCAACTGGTACATTCTCTTTCTCTCACTTTCATAATCGAATCCATTACTCTTGAATCTTGATTGATGGTGAAGCTTCATATTTGGATGAAGAATCAGACCGCAATTTCTTTTCTTTTCTTTTCTTTTTTCTAACCCAAGATTGTAATAACTTTCTGATTAGTAGTAAGGAAAGTGGGAGAGTTGGGATCAAAATGGGTTATATCACTTATATGTAGTGGTCTAGATGTGACGTTGACTCTCTGCGATCCCATTCAAGCATCTTCTTCCAACTGGTACATTCTCTTTCTCTCACTTTCATAATCGAATCCATTACTCTTGAATCTTGATTGATGGTGAAGCTTCATATTTGGATGAAGAATCAGACCGCAATTTCTTTTCTTTTCTTTTTTCTAACCCAAGATTGTAACTTTCTGATTAGTAGTAAGGAAAGTGGGAGAGTTGGGATCAAAATGGGTTATATCACTTATATGTAGTGGTCTGATTTTCTCTGTTCATTGAATTATACAGGTTGTTGTTGGTTATTATTGTTTAGGAGTCTGTTCTTGATTCCAATGAGTTTTTGACCTTGAAGTTCACTTGCAATGATGATGTTGTTTTGAATTAACCGCTAATATCTGTTTTGCAGATTATCAGAACTTTATTGTGAATATTGTCTGACAGAAATGGAGCACAACACGAGAAAGGTATCAAAGGGACTATTGCAGAATGATGAATTGTATCGGGTACACTGTCTCATACTCTAGATTTTTGCTCTGCTTTTGCTGTTTATATTGTTCACATTAGCATTGTTGTTTAATGTGGCAGTATATCTTGGAGACTAGTGTGTATCCGCGTGAACCAGAGCTTCTCAAGGAGCTTAGGGATGCCACTGTCAGCCACCCCAGGTAATCACCGCGCTCATCATTTTGATTCAGTGTTGTTACACATTACCTGATTACATTTCTTTATTGTGAATATTGTCTGACAGAAATGGAGCACAACACGAGAAAGGTATCAAAGGGACTATTGCAGAATGATGAATTGTACCAGTCTCATTCTCTAGATTTTTGCTATGCTTTTGCTGTTTATATTGTTCACATTAGCATTGTTGTTTAATGTGGCAGTATATCTTGGAGACTAGTGTGTATCCGCGTGAACCAGAGCGTCTCAAGGAGCTTAGGGATGCCACTGTCAGCCACCCCAGGTAATCACCGCGCTCATCATTTTGATTCAGTGTTGTTACACATTACCTGATTACATTTTTCGCCACCAATGAACTAAATAGCTATGGTACAAAAGAGCTAATACTGCTTTGACTATATGATAGCCTAGCTAGGTAACCCGCATCTCGTTATATCAAGCCTCTTGATACCATGTTGACAACTCTTGGGCATCACTTGATCAAATTGTATCGAGGATGATCACCAGCTTGGTATGTTTCAGGGCTGAGATGGCTACTGCACCAGATGCAGGCCTGTTGATGACCATGCTGTTGGGGCTAGTAGATGCAAAGAAGATGATTGAAGTTGGAGTTTGTACAGGATACTCTCTTCTCCTCACTGCTCTTGCAATTCCTGAGGATGGCAAGGTCTGTTACTATTTAATTAGTACCTGAGATATCCTGTAATGCTAAGCTAAAAAGAAAACCTTATTGCTGATTGTAGCCATAGATGTAAACCATGAGCCATATGATCAAATAGGATTTCCAATCATAAAGAAAGCTGGTGTTGAGCACAAAATTGATCTCATTGAATCTGAGGCGCTGCCAGTTCTTGATAAGCTATTGGAACAGAAAAGTATCACGCATTTCTTTTTTTAAAACTCCAACTGGTTAAACTGCAAAAACCATGATTGTGACATTATCTTTCTCATGGTTTGTGGATGGCTTGCAGCATGAAAATGAAGGAAGTTTTGACTTTGCTTTTGTCGATGCGGACAAGGTTAACCATTGGAATTACCAAGATTTATATGGAACAGTCTCCGAATAGATGCTATTGTTTTGCTTTATACATGTGGTTCAAAATGATGAGTTCTTGTTGTGATAGTAAACTAATATTTGTATGGTTTTTGTATCCTCGTTGATTAATAATTACAAATTACCTTCTCAATCTGAAAGGGTTGGGATCTGGTCAATGAATGTGAATGATTTGTGAGTTGTGTTTCTGATTTTCTTGATATAATCCTTGGGGGCTTATTCTGGAAAGAAACTTGAGTTTCCACCTGGCTATGGTGTTAACAAATCACGAATTATAAATGAATAACCCGTGCTGGGAGTTTCCTAATGACTATATATGATGTTGTTTTTAATTCTATGCTGTTAGTCTTATCTATTCTCAAGTTCCTCTAACTCATATCTTATTTCTTTGTCCATAGTTTCTAGCAAAGAAGAGGTGGGCGCTCCAAACAGTTTTTGTTTAGATCCAGTTGACTTGAATAACTTTTTTGAGGAAGATGGGAAGATATATGGTTACAAAGGATTGAAGGTAATTCTTATCCATTATTGTCAGTTGAAGTTTGTGTCGCAGCAACTAATCAATCTATATTGATTTTTTAGCTTGAATGATATGATTGAGAATAACTTCTTTTAATCTTTTATTGAATGCAGATTACCATATGGGTTAGCAGTATATCGTTTGATGCATATGCTGATATTGCATTTGAGAGCACAGCTGATGTAAGCACTGTCATTTTTTTGTACTCTTATCTCTTTCTGCATCTATCTGTTTGCTATTGGTATGCTTCTATTTGTGCTTGTCAAGTATGTTGTTCTGATTGTGTTAAATGTTATCAGGCAGGCAAACGGATCACGGATTTGAAATCAGCTCTTGAGGTATGGATTGATTACCAGTTTATATCACCAGTTCTGTTTACCATGTTGTTAGTTCTAATGATTAGTTGGTAGTGTTCTCCAGAAAGTTTTTGGTGAGACCCTTGTTGACAGTCAAGAAGAGTTCCTTCAAACCTTCTCAACTCAGAGAAATTTCATTAGGTAATGGATTGTGGATTCGTATATTCAGATCAAATATAAGTTTATAGTCATGATTTTCAGTTTTTTGTTATATACTCATCTCCATGAATTTCACCTTTGAAATGTTTGCAGATCCATTATCTCAAATGGGGAGGTGTTGCAGCACAAGGCTTCATCTACTTCTGATGTAGAGGTGTTTTTTTATTGCCAAACTTTTCTCTGTCATAGATAAAAAGCAGAAGTTTGTCTTGCATTTGTTAACAGCATTTCAGGTTATTCGCATGGTTGTGGGCAAGACAGCTGCTGGACCCCTTTACAGTCACTTGATTAGTCTTGTTGATGGTAATTTATCTATCTAACAAACCGTTCCTGTTTTCTTTTCATTTGGTGGTGGTTGCTTCAGTGGCAGAATGTCACCTTAAGGTTTAACCCGGTGTTGTTTTCTGAATCAGGTGCCAGTCCAATTGATGTTTTGGATCCAAGTTGGGAGTTGTATCTCCTGGTCGAGAAGAAAACAGATGAGCAAGGGGACATCTACAATATATTGCTTGGCTTTACAGCTCTGTATCGTTTTTATCATTATCCTGACAGTTCTCGGTTGCGACTTAGCCAGGTTTGCTCCTTGCCAA